>VUQI01061004.1:32530-73860 GCA_015106735.1 Paratilapia polleni
GGGTGCTGTTGTGAGATACTAAGTCAAAAATTTAAACAAAGGGCAAAAAAGGGGAAATTAATGAGATAGTGAGGAATTAAGATGAAAAAAAGATGCACTGGGAATGCACTGTAAAAAAATTCAGTAAAAAAAAAAACAGAAAATGGACTGGTAGAATAATGCATACAATATCTTTTTTTGTCTGTAAATGGTAAATGGTAAAATTCATTGTGTGGTTAAAAAAATATGGAAAAAACCCCCCCAAAAAACATACATTTTAAAACTGTACATTGTCCGGTATTTTTACAAATTCCTTTTACTGTGTGATTCAAATTTTACTGGCATGAGTTGCATTTATTGTTACTGTGTCAAAATAATACAATGTAAATTAATATTTCATAATTTATTTGATTAGTGAAATAAGATACGATATGGGTGGTGATTAAGGTATCAGTAAAAGTGTAGGTAACGTCTGACTAAAATTGTTATAATTTGATTATTATTTGTAGACATAGTTCAATTCATTTCAGTTCAATTCAGTTCAAAGGTGCTTTATTGGAATGACAGTTTCTAAAAACAATATTGCCAAATTATCAGAATATAATTTAGTAAAGTAAAAACAAAACAAAAAACTTAGTGTTTGTTTCTCATTTCCTATATTTCTTAACAATTGTTTTCTTTTCGTGGTAGTAAAATAAAGATATAGACCTAGATTAGATGACAGGATTAGATGACAGGATTAATTTCTAGCTAGGCATTGCTTGCCATATATCAGAACTGATCACAATTGTCTTTTACAGATTTTTCTACCTGATTTTTTGGGGGGCTTATGAGGCAGTAAATTAAGCAGCTCAGCAGAAAAACACTACCTTTTTAAGTGTTATGAAGGTTATAGTGTCATTCTTGATGTTGAAACAATTCTTCACAAGGCTTCAAGAAACCAAAATACTGCTATGGATGGGCAAAGCGTTGGGTAGCTACCCATCTTGCATCTTTATTTAAACAAATGCAGTTGTCTAAGTCTGGTATGTTCTCTCACTATTCTAACCCACAACTCCACCTCAACTCAACAATTCTTAATGGTTTTGATTTCGGTAATGTTGTATAAAGGTAAAAAGGAAGCTTGTGATTATGATAAATGCTGCAGACACATTATTTTACATGCAATGATGCTGCAATCTGAATAAGATGGCCTCTTGACTCCCGGGGCTGCTTGACCCAAATTTTGAGCTCCATTTTCTGTGACGGGGGGGGGGAGGCAGGCACATTGGGTACAGTGAGAACAGGGTCGGGTTGTGCATGAGATGGTACACAGCTATATTTATTGAAAAGAGGTTGCCTCCAGCAACCACCAGCTGAACTCTTATGAAGGCCAGTGTGTTCTCTGTGGAGTCTACAATGAGGGCAGAATTTCTCTGTTTCTAGTGTTACACTTATTAAAAACAGTGTTAAAAGACTGGCAATGTGCACGTTATGATGGATTTTTCTCTCAGACAAAAACCCAAATGTGACAGCAATGTTTTCCATTTACAACCAGACCCTTAGCAAATACAGATACAGACAATGAAAAAGAGTGAACTAAAGGACATCTAGGCTTGTTGTAGCATGACCAAAAGGTTTCATTCACCTCAAATAAACTACTGTCTTCCTCTTGTTTGAGCCCACCTTCTTTCTTTTCCTCCACCCTTCCTCACAGGGTACACCTGTTGCAAGGGTCAAGGCTGTTGTTAAAGCTCGCTCTCCAATGTTTCAAGCCTCCAGTGTGTTTTTACCCAGCACGGAGCACAAATGATTTTCCTGTGGTAGTTGGGCAAGTCACATAAAGGCATCAAGGTATGTTCAAACAACCATTTTTCATTTTCTTTCTTTAACCGTATCTTTCTTTTTTGTATTCTTTTTTTAAATTGCATGGCTCAAATAGTACAGTCAAGCTTTAATTATGGTTAAATTAGGAGTGAACTTTTTACGCCAGTTTAGATTAACTACAAGAAGTTGATTTTGGCCTCCGGGTGTTTAAATGCGTGAGTGTACAAAACACTTTGCCTCAGGGCCTGTCTACACTCATGAAGCTTTCGCTTTCCTGTGCTTTAAGTTTAGAAGGGAGTGTTAATATTTGATACACATCTCATATGTAATTTGCTGTTAGGCTCACAGTAACCTTGAAATTTTGCTGTCAGGGAACATGAACATGTTTTCATGGTGGCTATAGCAATGGCAGCATCTATATATAAAATGGATGGCAACATAGGTTACATAGATAGAAATAAATAAAATCTTGTGGAACCACAGTGACATTTTCTCTTTAGCTTAGCATTTGCTTTTTGAAGAATAAAATATACATTACTGATATGCTGCGTGACAGATGGTCTTGCTTTGAAGCCGGTCTCGGCTTTGTTATCTTAGTGCAAGTTAGCAAATTAGCTCAGTTTTTAGTGACGGAGTTACAGCAATCAATTATTTTCTTATTTTTTGTTTGTTTGAGAGTTTCACATGTTCAGTGAAAAATAGGCGAATGTTTTGCTTGATGCTTCAATATACTGTGTCAGAAAAAAAATGTGCTGGAAAGGTGATACAGGTATTCATTGTAGAAGCATAGCACTGAGATAGGACACAGACCTGATTTTATAGGATTTTTAAACAAAGGCCAGGTGGACAAAGTAGGTCAAAATATCTTCTAAGGTGGCAAAATCCATTCTTATGACAGTGGAGGTCAAATTTCCTACCTGTAGGGCTGTCAAGCAACACAAAAAGAAAAAGGTTTAACTGGCTATTCTGTTCAGGATTCCGTCTTCTTCTATCAAGAAATCCCACCTGTCGGTTGCAGACATTGACATGTGCATGTGTGTATCTGTTGTTTTTCTTTCTAGACTTGTGGGATATGTTGAGGCATAGAGACAACAGGTCATAACCTATTAGCTTCCCACAACCTGTTCCAGGGTCAGCTGCCTGTTGTTTGTAAAGATGCCTGGATATCTCTCTTTTTTTTTAAAGTAGCTTACTGTGTTAAGCAGTCATTAACATTCAAACCTTGAGCAATGCAGCCTATCTATTTTCTATCTTTACAGAGCAATTTTCTTAAAAAAAAGAAATTTTTTATTTCCTTGGACAAAAGTGCAGAGGAAATATTTTGATATAGTTTTGAAACTGAACAGCTTTTTTTTCCAACAAAAAAACTTTGTTGAAAAAGCAGAAAAGTATTGCACATTTCACAATTTAAGCAGCATAAAGAAAGTCAGGAAAGGTGAAAATAACCTGTTGCAGTTGTGTAGTTCAGTTTGTTTTAATTTTTAATTCAGTCTGTTCTTTTCTTAGTTGTGTTTTTTCATTTCATTTGTCTTAAAAAAAAAGAAAAGAAAAAAACAGACAAAAGAAGAAAAAGAAGAAGAAAATGCTTTTAGCATTTATTTCCTAGAATGGAAAGCCTTTCAATCTTTCAATCCTGGGCAAACACAGGCACAGACACAGACAGGTGTGTCTGAAAAACCATTGAAAAACACACATGCACACAGCTGTTTGAAGTAGTTTAAAAAATATTTCAGAAAAATTACAAAGTCATAGTATGTGATGTTCGGATAAATCAGCTGAGAAAAGAAAAGAGTGAGAAATAAATCGTTTTTTAATTTTTCCAGTTTTAGTTTCACCACCCATCATCCAATAGGTGGTCTTGGCATTTTGGCATTTTGAACTTTCAGTTATTATGTTGCAATAAGATTACATACAAATCACAGCATGCCTTTACTGCAGTCTCCAAACTACTATGTATGTGCAACATGTATGTGTTCCTGCACACAACCTTTGTGTGTGTGTGTGTTTGCTTAAAGACCAGGCTCATTGCTATTAATATGAATGTCAGGTCAATTGCTTACACAGCTGCAGACTTGGAGATCCACACACACACACACACACACACACAGATGTACACACTTCTTGTGCACAATACTTTAGACACACCCAATTATGGAAAACTTGCGTGTGTGAGTGAGATGTTTCGTCTACAGAACTTCATCTGTTTGCTCTTTTTTGTTGTGCTGAACCAATGTGGAGTTTGCACATTGTATCATTTTGCTTCACTAGCCAATGTATTCAGCTTCACTTCACAACAAGCCTATCTTCATGCTTAGATGATTAACAATATGACACTCGCAGTTCCACTTTTGCCCACAGCCATCAAAGAAGTTTGACTAAACCCATATTTCAAGCCAGACACCGTCTTATCAACCCAGGAAAACCTTTCTGGAGACAGATGTGCAATGCTGACCTTTACTTGCTCTTCCAAGCAGATGTTTTCTGGTCTGCTGGTAATAATACCTTTCATGGAGGTAGGTGAGGACAGGGCCGCAATGCTGCTGGAGCTGAGTCCTCATGCCATCTGGATCAGTTTATCCTGTTAGTGGAAATGACTACCTTCACCTGGCTGCAGGGGGGGAACACTTATCATTAGTCCCTGTTTGGTTCAAGCTCATTTTAGTGAATCATCTTGTCCTTTTTAGGAGAGGCTGCTACAGCGCTTCAAGTATACGGTCAGGCTCATTTCAGATGCTTTGAAGTCAGCGGATGATATGTGCATGAGAGGGCAGATGTCAAAGAGAGTGCTAAGAGCAAATACAACTTTTTTTCTGATCTTGTTGAGAGGCAAGAGAGTTTGCCTTCGTGCTTCTCAAATTACAATCACTACACAACTGTGGCAGTTGATGAGACATGACACCTAGTGGTGCAACATTTACACTGCAGGCTCAGATACTGAAGGAAACCCAAACAAGGCAGGGAGGCAGGCTCTGCGATTTGTTTGGTCCTAGCAAGTAGGGCCTTCCCCAGGATTATCCTTTGACCGCTCCTCTGTGATAGAAAAAAAGCACTGCAGCAACCACAATATAACAGGGCCTAGTCGAAACAGTTTGTTCAATCATGTTTAAATGTAATCTATTACAAAAAAAAAGGTGGCTCAAATTGACCTAACCAAAGTACAACTGTCAATACCTCTTATCTGACTGCTTCCCTCTCATAATAATTTTCATAAACTCCCTTGGCTCTTGTTTACTGATTGCAATCACCAGTACAGTAAATCTTGCTCCTGTCTTGCACTGGGCTGCTTCGTTCAACTGTCAACCCACTGCTTTGTGTTTTGACTTTATGGTTAGCCCAAACATCTGCTGCACCCACAACCACAACCTACAGAAGACAGGGAAGCAAACACAAATGAACTTAAATTGGACACAACTGTAAACACAGTTTTACGTAAGCAGACACGCCTCAGTAAAGTTGAGATTAAATTTAATGAGACAAAAGAAAGGCAATATTGAAAGAATGTGATTGTCCAACATAGGGAAATAAAGCAGTAATAAGTGGTTGGAAGTAAATTAAGAGCAGAAATGACAAGAAAAAGAGTGAAAAACATGGGAATGGATGAGGCCAGTTGTTCATGCTCAGTCCCTCAGAAGAGAATTAGCAACTCTGTCCAGTTAAAGTTCCAATTACAAAGTGATAAATCAGACATATTAGAGGCAGCCAACTCCCAACAGCTGCTTCTGGACTGCTTACTGTAAAAAAAAAGAAAAAATCTGCAGAGGGGGATGTGGGGTGGGAGAAAGAAAAGCAGAGTTCAGCTAGAATAAGAAGTAAGCAGAGGGTGAGGAAAAAATTGGGTGGCAGGAGAAATTAACAAAAAAACAAAAAACAAAACGCAAGATGTTTAGTGGAAAAAAGGAAACCGTTGAGAGAAGAGTGCCAAGAAATAAGAGGAGGTGAAGCTTTGAAAGGCGGTCATAGAGAAATGATCCCAAGGAGGAGACAGTTGATGAGACAGATACTGGGGAAGACAGGGAAAAAGAGGGGTGGGGATAGTTCACAGATTAGATATACACAGACTTGTGGTGACTCAGTGGTTTTTTAATAAAGCTCACATATTGTCTTATTAGCTCTGTCTTTCCCAACACCGCTGTTTACTCACATGTCAAGCTCTGTGAATCACACCATAAATCCACAGTTGAAACAAGTCACTGTGCTTTCCACTTCATCTGAAAAACTGCCTTTTCAAGTAAAATTTTTAGCTTTCCCCTGTGTGCCAATTGTCTCTTCTCTCCTTTTTGACCTACTTAGAACCACACATCACAGTCTTGCTGTACTAACATATGTTCACTCTTAACTAGTAATGTGTTTAGAGTAGGAGAAGCATAAAGATATATCCTCTTTTCTCACACACACTCACACCTGTCGTCATAGTCTTCACCTGAAAAAACATTGTGTGTGTTCGCAGCAGTGTGACTCAGCTGCATGTTTGGGTCTCTCTGTTTCCCATGGCCTGGCAGCAGGCAGTGTTTTCATATACTGCTCTCCCAAAACACCATTGTGTCAACAGCTTTGCTTAGACACGCAAGAAGAGTCAAAAATTAACCATTAAATGCTGCATTCGTGTAGTCTTTATGAGCATCCTAATGACTACTTTAGTCTAGTGGCTTCCTCAAAAAGCTTTACTGTGTATTGATATGAAAGACTTAAAGGTTTAGGGGACTCTAAAAGTAGAATGAGTTATGGCTTACACTGTAAAAAAAAACAAAACAGAAAATGTACTGGTAATTTTCTGCCAGTTTCCATAAATAATAATAAATCTGTTAAAAAAAAAAAGCAATACAGAAAATGCCTTCATTTTAAAATGGTACATTGCACTGTATTTTTACAGATTTATTTATTTTTTTTACTCTAGCATTTACACATACAGTCATGTCAGTGTTATGTGGATCTGGTTACTTTCCAGTGGTTCCCAAGTTTTTTCTGATGTACCCCACAGGCCTGTCAAACGGCCTCAAGTCATTTTAAAACAAATCCTAATAAGCATTTAATTATATAAAAATGGATACTGTTAAAATAATTTTAAACTGTCAGTGTTTAGGTCATACCAGTTTACAGTGATAAAAGAAACAGGACATACTGTAAATAGATCTTTAACATTTATCCGTTAAGATTTTACTGCCATCTATACGTTACTTTTAACTTTTACTTTTCACTGGTTATTTCAAATACTTATTCACTTTTTGACAGTTACGTATCTGTTTTAATGATTTGTGTATTAATTTTGGTTGTCTGTTTCTACTACCTGTCCATTACTTTAAATGAAGTGTTAACTTTCCTCCTTATACAAAACAATATTATATATCTCTGTATAAAAAAATAATAATTTCCACCACTAATACTCAGCACATTGTTTTTGATTTGTTTTGTTTTTTTCTTTAGACCAACACAAGTTTATAATGGTCAGTCTATTGGCCCAACACATTTGGCTGGTTTAAACAGGTTACCTAGAATTCAGAACAGATATTTTTTGCTAGAATAAAAAAAAAAATTACATGGCATCACATACTGTGATTCCCACTTGTGCATAAGCATGTAAAATCAAATAATAAGTAAAATAAGCAATCTTATTTACATCAAAATTACACTAATTTCACTAACTTCACTAACCTGTGAGCATGCAGATTTTTTGCAAATGCCCAGGTTGTTTACAAACTGATGAGCTTACAGCATCCTAATATTGAATACCTGTTAACATGTAGACATGCAAATAAATGCAGGTTTGCAGAGAACACATAAATATGCCTGAGGCTGACAAAGTACAGCATATTTAGTTTTTTGTCTACTGTAATTATGGGCAGCTGAGTCAGAAAAAAAAAAAACTTTTTCATCTGGTTAGTTTTGATTCATGTGGGAAATATTGAGAAATTTGGCTTTTGTTTCACTTTTGCTGCAAACACAAACAATGACAAAAGAAGTACATTTCAGCTACTTTAATGGTATAACTGTAAGGCATGTGGGATAACCATCCTGTCTGCAGTTAGGATGAATATGTGGAGGTTTTCCTGTTCTACCTTTTGCCAACATCATGTGACAGATTTAAGAATAATGAAGCTGCCTGGAATTATTTTCTGCGTAGCAGTTTTGTTTTCTGGTGTATAAAGAGCATTATATGCTCACGGGGTCACATGTCTGAATAGCATTGCTGTTAATATTGTTTTATTCTGAATGAGAAAGGGGGAGAAGGGTGGACTTTTTGAGCCAAACTCTTAAACTTGCCACATTTTTCTCAGCTTGCCGTATTTTTTCCCCCTCTGAATATTCTCTCTGTACTGTTGTGAATTTAACACCTGCTTCCTACACTGGACTAGCACCCAGCAGTGGCCAGCTGAGGTTAAAGTCACTCGGCACTGTGGCTCTCGGGAAAACACACCAGGACACAGAGAGATCAACTAAAACATGTGGAACTGCTCTGTGGGTCATCCAAGCAAATTTCACATATGATAATATTCAATATTGCAAGGAGTCCTTATGTCTTTCTGTGAACCAAAATTTTCCACACTGATGGAAAATTTTTGATTTATATTTAGCAAAAAGCACATGTGGAGAAACAATTACTTTAAAGAAGCTCATTATGCTGTTCTCAATGACTGTACTTTAAACCAATGTGATCACTAAAACACAAACCCTTCACACATGATTATATTCAGTTGAATGTCTTTTTGAAGCCCATAGAAAGAATATGGACCAAATCTGGGCTTTCATTTTGAAAATGTTTCCATTTAGAGAAGTCTTTAATGTATCATTCTTCTCCTGCAGCGCATGCATGGCCCATTATTCTCAGCATTTGATGTACTAAGCTCTCACACAGACAGATTCAGGCTATACCCTAGATTGCAGTTGAGGGATATTCACTGGCAAAGCACATTGTTTTCCAAAAGGGATTGAGCTCATATTGTGGATTTGGTATAAAAAGGATTTTATGATACTGACATGCAGACAGCATTATTTACAAGTGGAGAGAACAAGAGAGTATCTGAACTGATGCACTTTAAGCATCACCACTGGGTTATAATGAATTTGCCATACATAGAAATCGCTGCCTCTTGGACAGTTTGCTATGTCTTTGCATGCTTTTTATAGTCCACCATGTTATTTTTGTTTGTTTTGTGTCTTAAGGCTATTGTCATATTGTCATTGCTTTGTCTGTCTGTAGTAAGCAGAAGAATGACAGGTGGCTGCAAAAGGATGTATTTGTATCCCAGCGAGACCTTCTCACAATATGAAAATGTGATGTCTCATTATAAAATCTCGGTGGGAACAAATCTATTAAAGTGGGACAGATGGAGAGCAATTTAAAGTGTTAGAGGTGCCTCTGTCCTGTCTTTTATTAGCCATAAAAATGGAGCGTGATATGTAGAACTCGACAGACAGATGGATTTGCAATATCACGGGAGATGAACATTTGGGGACATATATTGTCAAAATGTATCACTTAATGGTACCTGAATGAGCAGTGAAAGACAAACACACACATGCATGTCCCGTGACAACTGGAATGTCCTTGAATACACTACTTTTCTTGACAAGATGCTTATTTTGTCTTTAGTGCCACACACTACTCAAAACATGCACTAAATCTACTCTTACAAGACCCACGAATACCTCACACAAAAACACATCTGTGGTGTAGACAGATATCAGTGGAGCAGAAGCCAGGATTTCTATTCCTTCTGCTTGTTGAAAGAACACAAGTGTCCAAATCAACATGCCTTGGCCCCCCTAATCTTGACAGACCGGGGTCAAGCAGGAAATTATGTCACAGTCAGAGCAGCAGATCTCCAGACGCTGATAAGGTCACTCTTCCTGGGAAAGTGAAACAAGGGAGAGACAGATCGCTCCTTTGTCTTCTCCTTCCTCCTTTCATCTTGTCCCATCAAGACGTGAGTGATTACAAAGGAAGACTACTCAGACACTGGTTACTGGGACAGAACACTAATTTTGATGTCCCTGAGACACACTGTGAATATTTGGGTGTGTTCCAAAAGCAGGGCACAGTCCATGAATTATAATGGTGAATAAAGCTTTTCCCTTGCGTTAAATGAAAACAATGTGTGACAGAAAGTTAATGAATTTGGAGAGCAAATGGAGTCAGGTAATTGATCCAAGAACTGATGCTGGGGGTAGATTGCTGAGGGGAGAGTTGCTGCTTTCCTGTTCTTTAATGGTGATATTAGTGTGTACACTCAGTGTGAGTCATGCTTTATAGACTGTAAAGACTGTATGCTGCAGTCTAAGTGTTCATGAGCGGTTATGTGGGCAACTGCTGGTTTGAAGTAAATCACTGTTGGGGTCCTGCTCACTTGCCACAGGGATCTCCAGCTCACTAGTAAGGAATTAGACAGACTGAGGAAGAAGTGGAGATGGAGCACTGAGAGCCTCATCCTGCTGCGTTTGTGCATGTAAATGTGTGTGGACACACGTGTTTATGTCTATATTTAAGAAATTGGAGTACATGTGCATGTTTATATAGTTGCTTAATGAACCTGTGTGGGTGTGTGCTCCAGACTTCCCGAGAGCGTTATCTCAGGAAGTCTGACAGTCTATCTCTGTGTATCTTTGTGTACATTTCTCTGTCTAGTTTTGTCTGGTTTACTGTGTGTATACATATGTCTGTTATGGATACCCTATGAAATCTCCATATTCGCTGACTCATAAAAGCACAGAGCAGACCTACCCCCAGACTCCTACTGGTTTAGGTGGACAGCCCATCTGGATTTCATGGAGGAGAAGGGGTCAAAACTCAGTGTCAATCTGCTGTGGTCTGCTTTCATCCTGTCGGCTCTTGGTTTAGTTGTCACCTTTCTGTTGGGGAGACAGCTTGGACTGGTCTTGGTCTTGAAAATATAGGCCACTTTTGGCTTATCATAGAGGTGTTGTATTGTGGTAAAAATATATTGTTTAAGCACATTTATAAACAGTGAAGCGATTACAGATATTTTAGATTTTGATGTTTTTTTAAACAGCGTTTCAGTATTATTATATTAACAATGGATTGAAAGACTGCATAAAATAAGAAAAGTTGATTGTGGTGACAATCTTTAAAGAATTATCATCTGGCAATACAGTTCATCTTAGCAATATGGAGCTTTTTAGCTTTTAGCTCAGTGTCGCTTGTTTTATAGCCTGCAACATTTCACAGGTAGTCAGCTGAATCAGGCTGACTAAGGCTACGTGTTGGCATGCTCAGCTGTGTTCTGGCAGTGGCTCACCAAATTAGGCTGACTCAAGCCAAATAATGGCTGCTATTATTTGGTTTCATGTTTAGACAACTTAGGGCTGAGAATAGGTGTCTTAGCTGCATTTGGATCTACTATTGAACATCAGTGGTGACCTGAATTCGAGCAACATATAGACAGGCTTCAGTTTCAGCACACAGACTCACACAGGCAAGTGTACTTAGGCCAATTTTGGGCCATTATTCATACCACACATGCACCAAGTTATTTTTTGCTTTCTGCTAGGTTTGGGCCTTTATGTGCCCAAAACATTTTGGCTATCTAGGTTAGGTTCACACTTAGTACTCTTTTGCATTGTTTCTAAACTAAGTTTGTTAACAGAAAGCTCTGCTTAACCAACTCTACACTGCTGGAACTGCCAAGCACCAAGCAATAAATAAAGTTAGAAAGTTAGCAGCTAGCTCGTGAACAAATGCAAGTTAAGCTCCCCTCAGTGTGTGAATAAGCAATATTTTGCTTAGGATGACACAATACCCCTTTAAATTTCACATGAACAAAAGCATACTATTATACTTTGACAGAATGAATGGTAATGAGGGTACAAACCTTATCCAATGCAACCATCTTAGATTATGACCTATAACTATGCTAGCTGAAACATAGTTATGGGTCTGTTAGTCATTGTGAATTTTATGGGGGAAATTACTACACCAGATGTCAGGTATCATTTTGTATACCAACATTGCTAATACAGTCATAGGACTCTAAGGAGTCCTGTGAAAACTAAGTGCACCCTATGATCCAGTAGCTTGTAGAAGCACCTTTAGCAGCAGTAACTTGAAGTAATTGTTTTCTGTATGACTTTAACAGTCTCTCACATTGTGGTGGAGGAATTTTGGCTCACTCTTCTTTACAGTGTTGCTTCAGTTCGTTGAGGTTTGTGGGCATTCATTTATGCACAGCTCTCAATCACATGGAGCTGTGCATTATGACCAAACATCTCCACTTTGGCCTCGTCTGTCCAAAGGACATAGTTCCAGAAATCTTGTTCAGATGCAGCTATGCAAACCTAAGCCGTGCTGCCATGTTCTTTTTAGACTTTAGGCTTTCTCCTGGCAACACTCCCAAACAAACCATGCTTGTTCAGTCTTTTTCTAATTGTACTGTCATGAACTTTAACATTTAACATGCTAACTGAGGCCTGTAGAGTTTGAGGTGTAGTTCTTGGGTTTTTTGCAATTTTTCTGAGCATTGCACAGTCTGACCTTGTGGTGAATTGGGACATCTACTCCTGGGAAGACTGAGGCATTGTGTTCACACACACCTGAATGTTCCAGGACAGCAAACTGCCAAAACACCTGCTTTTATAGAGGTGCTCACACTTGCTGATAATCAAATAATCAAATGTATTTGATTAGCAGCACCTGGCTGCTACTTTACCCTCTTAATTCCTATGAAGCAGAACAGCACAGAATCCTGTGAAAACCTTTTTTACATGACTGTATGTGAGGATGTGAACATTTGGACAGCATGTTGTTTATAGAAAAGTTAGGAACTGATACTCAGTCACACTGAATTCTTACAAATCCACACAGCTGTCCTTCAGGTTTCCCCGTTTCAACAGAAATACTTTTACGCCATTTGCATACTGGCTTTTGCTCACTAAAACTTGCCCTTGATCATCCAACTCAAATTGTCTGTGAAGAAAATAGGAAAGAATAAGAGAATAGAGCAACAAGGGTAGAATGGAATCGTAAATGTCGCCAACATAGTTTTGTGGTTTAGGGTGAAAGACAAATTAGCATGGCTTTCTCTTTATGAAAGAAAAACATGTGAGGAATGTTTAGGAGACTGCAGTTTCTACAGAGTGGGAAGCCACAGAGAGAGTTGGAGAGACGCTTTGTTTTTCATAATTCCAGTTTTGCAACTTCACCTGAAGACTTGATTAAAAGAAATATATTCTACCCCTTTTTCATTCAGAGCAGATATTCATGTAATTTCTGGAATTTAAATGAATAAACAGACAGAGGTTGAGGCCAGCTGTGAGCTACTTGTCTAAACCACCACACTCACATGCTTTCCCTGGCCTTCAGCCGACAGAAATAAACAGTTTCCTTTCAGTTTTCCTCATGAAATATCTTAGTCCTACAGCAGGTCCAGGGTTTCATATGCAATACATCGTCCGATTCCAGATGTATAATGTAGTGCAGAGGGTGTAGCTTTACATTCCTCAGACCCAGAGCAGTGGTTTAGCAGGACTCCTGACATGCCTGCTGCTTCTTGGCTTGAACCTCTGCAGAGAATCCCTTCTGCTCTGTTTTCCTTTGATATGAGTTAAACACTGGGCAGACTGCTGAAAGACAATTGAGGAAGAAAGGAAATGAGAAAGCCTGGAGGAGACAGTGTAAGTCAGGGAGGAACAGAAGAGAGGTGAAAGACAGACTTAGTCTTCTAAAAGCTCCCAGTGATTAAAATAGAAAGGAAGGGGCCACAGATGAGGGGCTGGATTTCTGCAGTTCTCTGATTTTGGGTCACAAAAGTGTGCTTGCATCTCTGTGTGTATGATGGATGTGTATGTTTACATGCATTACAAAGTAGGAAGTGGGATGGCTTAAACTCTAAAGTACATTAATAGATACTGTATGTTCTGTGAATGTTTCCATGAACGCTTTGTGTCTACATTTGTGTCTGTGGGTGTGCTTGGTTGTGTGAAAAAACCTGAGTGTTTGAGAACGAGCAAAGAAACTCTGAATAGCCTCGAGGGGGTTTTCCTCTGAAAGGGAATGCTTTTCTCCACCCCCTCAGACACTCTCTCCTTCGATCTCTCTCTCTCTCTCTCTCTCTCTCTCTCTCTCTCTCTCTCCCCCTCCCTCCCTCTCTCTCTTTCTCTGTCTTACTCCCAAATACTCAGAGTAGCCAGAGAAGCGAAAGAGACTTAAAAGAGGAGCTAAAGACTCAACACACAGCTCGACAATTTGCGTCTTTCTGTGCCACACACTCAAGACTTGTGGAAAAGTTTGTGAAGAATGGAATTGACTTTACTTACTTTTCATACAAGGGAACTCACTGTCATGTGGATGTACTTCAGCCAACTTCTATTGTTGATGAGCTAAACATTACCGGGACCAAAAAATGAAAAAACTTTCTGCCTTATAGAGGAGAAGCTCCTGCAAACATGGTAAAGTAACAACGGGTTTCCCTCCTGAGTGTCCTTATTGTCCATTGTTACTTTCTGATTTGAGATTTAAAGTGCTCCACTGACCCAGTAACTCAAAGTGTGATTTCTGGTCTGGACAAGTGAGCAAGTGAATTTCTTTCTATGACTTTACGAGTTGTGCGTGTGAACTACTGGAAGCCTCATATGTTAGATTACACACAGGGCATCATTTTAACTTCTTCAACCTTTTGTTTTTTAGTTTGATAATCACAGTAGTGATGCACATTCTTTGTTCTCCTTTTATTAAACCTTATCTTTGGAACACACAAAGGAAGCACAAAACTGAAAGTGCACTCTCCAAAGCTTTTTGTAATCCTGAGCACAGTTGGTGGGACTGTTTCGCATCAACAGCCCACAGCATCTCAGGCTTTTTAAGTGTTCACACTGACAAGGAGAGAGTGACAGAGAGAGGCACATTGTCTTTTGTCTTCCATCCATCCTTAAGTCCTTTGATTAGGACTTAATTGATGCGGATGGCACACATACTTGAGTGAGTGGAGAGTGTTTTGATGTATAAATTATTTTACTGCTTTGCATGTGCACATAATGGAATTCTCCAGTTTAGTGTTCGGCTCTTTAAAAAGTTCAAATCACAGAACTTTGAACGGACTGGAGAGGACTAGTCTAATCCCAGTCACAACAGAATCAAATTAATTACGATGAGTAAGCCACAAGACGGAAACACTGATGGTGGATTTGTGGGAGGATGTGGTTTCTTTGAACTTTTATTTACTTATTGTTGTTGCTGTAAAAATTTGTTTTAAAAAAAGAAATATCACACTGACTTGTGCTTGCAGCACAACTTTTCGGTAAGCTGAAAAATATTTAGCTAATCTCTACTGTTTTCAGCTTTCTATTTACTGAATATACCTTTATTTTTTATATGGAAATGAGTCCGACCCATAACATCTGTCCAAGCGTAAGTGATAGCTTTACAGCAGGAAGGAAGGATGTTTAAAGAAGTACAGACTTGACTGCACATGATGGCCATCACTGTACTTTGCCCCCCTTCACTTCCACTGCAGCACTTGTTTGACCAGCTTTTATAGACATAACTGTTTGTTTTACTTAATGCTTGACTGATGTCATGAGTCTAACTTATTAGATTACTGCACTGTGCATGACTGTTGATCGTGGTTAAACTCTCTACAATACTACAAAAGCCCAGTCTCTGGCTTGCTGGTGTGCATTGTATTTGCATTTATTTACTTAGGACAAGGACAACCAAGAGTCACTCATTAACTATCAAGGTCAAGAACTTTCTTCTGGAGGCCTTACAGCAGCATGTGGTTTTTCCTCTAGTGTACAGTAAACATGGGGCCTAGTGCAGAACAGATGATATTTTCAAATAGTCAGTTGCAGTAATCAAATTATATTTAAAGCCTATGCAAATTATGAAACTGCATGTGAGCGTTCCACTTGGGTTTTGGATTTGCTCTCATCTTGCTAAAAAAGAATTTAGACTTAACTTAGCAAATTTTCTACAAAACAGTAACGGTTGCAGAAGATTAGCCAGCAAGAATAAGTAAACAAGGCAAAAATAATTATGTCTTTCTTGATTAAATATCAGGATTAAGCACCACCATTATATTTGATGATCACCAACTCTTTAAAAAAAATCTTTTTAGCTGCTAAATGATCTGTATGTTCTAGTTGCTTTAGTTTTCTGCTGTTGGTGCCTGGCAGGTAGTGTACAGTTGATTTATCAGAGGTTTTTCTTTTGGTTAAACCTACCAAATACTCATGAAAGCATTTAGACTGAAAGAAAATAGTTCAGTTGTGGGCTATTAAACCAAAACGGTGCACTGAATGATATTGAAATATTCCATAAGCCGTAGGAAACTGCAGATTTTGGTGTTAATTCTGTATTGGCACAACAAACAACCACTCCAGGTGAAACTATTGATTATAAGAGCTAAGTCTCTATCATATACTGTATATGCAACTCTACTGTATATCACCACTCAGCTTTTCAGGTTACTCAGATGTGCTGATTTGTGCCACATGCATGCACCTTCATCTGAAACCCTGTGGAAATTCTGTATGAGAGTATCTAGTTTTTGAGTGGTTGACAGTACACTGACCTGGATTTCCAGGGTCAGCATGAGCTCGCCATGAGACAATCATCAGTAAGTCCCTCCCCTGCCTGCAACAAGTCATCACATCTTTAATGTAGCTAATACTGCCCACTGCTCCACTTGCTTTGATTTTGCTAAGGCTCTGTTGAGGCAGACTGGGAAAATATGAATAATGAACTCATTTGATTTATGAAGAAATTGTGGATAATTACAGACATCTGCGATTTGGAACTGTATGATCCAAACAGATTTTATTTTGCTTCAGTCAGCACGTCAAGGCTCTGAGAGCTGTCATGAAGCTTTGGACTGAATTTTCAGTGTGTTTATTATCTCTGTATCATAAAAGTGGGTCAGACGCAACAGAGGCTTTGCACTGTATTTTCAAAACAGAGCCATAGCCAAGTGTTGAGGGGGAAATGTCTGTGCATAGGCTGTTTGCAGGTCAGTTTTCATCATGCATTGTCTCTAGAAAAGTTAGTTAGTACAACATTGCAATTTCCTTCCCAAACTGTGCCTTTCCAGTTTCATAATTGCATTTTAAGCTCAGTTTGTTAATGTTGCAGGTAAAAAATAAAAAAAACTAAAAAGTCAGCAAGTATAGAAGTAATCTCTGTCTTTCATTTGTAAAAACACTGACTGCGCTAGCTGTGTTTGCCATTGTGCATTTCTTTGAACTCCCACAAAACCTCGCATTACCTTGCAAGAATAACGAGCAGCAGATGTTAGTGTTTAGTAAACTCCTAATACACTCCTAATACACAAACATACAGGCAGAGAAATGCAAATCCTTTGTGGTATGACTTTAATACATGTCACAACACTTCCTCTACCAGTGCTAATACCTTTTCCACATTTGGAGCTAATATTGTGTATTGCATTTTCTAAGAACTAAACAGTTTTAATTTTATGTCTGATATTTTGCCAGAATGCAGCTTTGGGAAACAGGCTCAGATCCAGAAGATTTAGTTTAGTCATGTTAAATGGGAGCGGTTCATGAATGAATCAGCTGTGGTGACACTGTGCCAGAAAAAAGTCCCTTTGTCAACTTTTAAATCAAAGATGTGTTTATTTATTTTTAATGTGCATTAGGACATTTCATCTCTATTTAAATGTTTTTGTACAGTGCTTGCACAGTCACTACTATATGTCTTTACTAATCACTTCAGCAGACACTGGGCAGCTTCTTTAAATATTCACTTGTCTGATCCTGTGGTGGCATGAAAGAAAAGGATGAACTATTTTTTATCGGGTGTTTCATAGCATCCAGTTGTATCCTCAGATCAGATAAGGATGTGGGTTTGAGAGCCATTTTTTTAAATGTCAGGCAGCTGTGAGTCAGAGTTGTGATTTCAGAAGAGATGAAAGCAGAGATTGATGTAGAATTCAGACACACTTGGTTCATTGTCCCATGATATAGGCAAATATTTTCAGCGTGACGTCTACAGCAGTGTTGTTTTGACACTTCCAAGTTAAAAGCCATAGTACATGTTCGTTCTGATATTATTTACAGAATACGGTTCAGTCAGTGAGTTATCTGTGAAAACCCACTCACATTCTGTGGAATCTTGCCGGTGTTAAATACTTGTATTTCGTACGGTACCATGAACAAGAACTGGAAATCTGACACACTATTTATGTGACCTCCTCACTTAACAAACATAGCTGGAGTTCTTCTGAACTACAAAATGAAAAAAATGAATTAAAGGAACTCTTGATTACTCTTAGCAGAAGAAACTAAAAAAAAAGAAATGATAAAGTAGTTTTTTCTCATGGGGGACTTTTTCTTTGTTAAAAGGCTTTAAAATGGCTAATCCAAGGGAGCCCCTCTGTTCAGTTAAAAAGGAGTGGATCACACACAGAGGCAGTATTGTCTCATCACCAAACAAACAGTACTGAATGTTTAAGAAGGAAATGGTAGAAAAGGAGGGGGAGTAACTAAGAGACACCGGGAACATGTTTTTCATTATGACATGACTAGGACAATGACTAACACTCTCATTTTGATTGTGAAGGCTCCAAGACACAAAATCGTTCCAGTTTTGGGTTCCGTGTGAAACTAGTCAGAGTAAAGCATATACTGCAAATGCAATCCTTTGGCATTTTTGAAACACCAAATAAAGAGAAAGAAAGATGACACCTGCATATGGAGCTGACTCACTTTAGCTCTACTATGTGCTGTTTTTCTTTCCGTGATAACATTTCTTCTGATAAGGTGTCATAACCACTCAGCCCACTTTGTCCACACTGTTATTGTCTTTTCTTATGGCTGAGTTGGTGGAGTGTCATCTGATGCTCTCAGGTACAAGACTATACGTGCAGAATTCAGACAGTTGTCAGGAAATTCTGGCAGGTCTTAACTGTCACTTCTGGTTATGTTTTGGTTTTAGCCTGGAGGTGTAGTGACAGTCCATTTCTTACGAGGATTTTAAGAAAATGTGATGGCCAGTCAGAAAAGAAACGTCAGCAAACTCTTTCAACATGTCACATCACAAGCTGTGCATGTTCAGTAAAGGTTAATCTTCATCCCAATTACATCTTTTGACCCAAGCAGCTGATGACACAGATGCAGTACTTGCCTTGACAATTTGTTTATGCTGTGACTCAAATCTGGATTAAGACTTTTGTTAGCCTCAGCCCGAGGCCCGAGGCAAAATGGTGAAACCTGCCATAATGCCGGCTGTTCTCAATACAAAAAAACTCCTAGGGGGCAGAAGACAAGACAAAGAAAGAGCTACCCTTTAAAACAAATGCCTCTTGTCTATGCATGTAGGCCAGTTCAGGTCAAACAATAACCTTTGTTGCAGAATGAAGCTCTTTCTAGAGTTAAATCACAGGCTACAATGGACAGTAATGGAAAGAGAGGGAATCCCCTTGTCTATAATATGAGGGGAGTTGGAATGTTATCAGCTGGACATGGACCAAAAGCAACAATTTCTGCAGAGCAAAATAAAAGTTCAGGATTTAAGGTCGACTGAATGCTCCTCACTGGCTGATTGTGGGGGTAAAATATCTTGGAAGAAAAGCAATAACACTTATGAGCTATGTGCGAGCAATATGAGCTGGTTACTGCACACTGATATACAGTGGAGTAAAAAAAAAAGTTCATAATGATGTAGGAAAGTCATTGTGCCAGTATGCTTATAACAGACTGAACAAATGGTTACGAGTTTATTGTAATGGCAGGAAGGTGACACACACAACATACTAAACAGGAAAGAGACAGTAGAAAATCAACTTGAAATGTGAGAATGTTGATAAAAGAAAAAAAATCAGTACTAGACAGCCAATTTCTATTTAAACTAAAGCAACAGACACAAGCATGTGCAATAATATACAATTTAGTGAGTTAGTAGAACATAGAAAATGACTGGCTGTCTATCTCTCTGTGTTAGTTCTGTGATGGAATGGCAACCTGCTCCAGGGTTGACCTACTACACCTCAGGTTGGACAAACTGGATTGCTGGCTGGATGGGTGGATGTTTACGTATGGTTATATCCAAAAAGACTACTCTAATCATTTCTGCTGTGATTGCAATTATGGCTACGATTATGACTTCATTATTATTATTATGGTTATGAAGTCAGTGTTTTCAAATACACTATGAAACATTTTCCTTTGTTTGATAGGTCTGCATTCTGAAACTTTCACAGTTCAGACCTGTTGGGAGCATTTTCTGGCAGTGGCAGCTGTACATGCCAGTAAGAACAACACAACACCAGAAGTGATTGGACTTCCTAGCCAGTCTGAATTGGGTCCAGCTGAGCTGAGCTTAGTAAATCTTAACATTGTCTCTCTCATATAAATATTGCTAGGCAAACCACCCACAGAGATGATTTCCAGTCAGGGAGAAACTTTGCCTTCTTAGCCAGTGTTAACAAAACATTGAGCTTTATTCTCAATTCAACAGAAGTGCAAATGGGTTTGGAATAATGTGGTGGAAACCAAAAATTCTAGTCAGATTGAACCGCAGTGGGGAAATGATTTAAAGTTGTGGTTCATAACAGTGGACGACCTCTATTAAATTTGTGGAATAAAATAAGAAATCTGTCATCTACATAAATAACAGCACACATGCAAAAGTGCACTTCAAATAAAGCACTTGCTGGCTAATCTGTAGTTCTCAGGTCTGTAACTTCACAGAGCTGTGTTTTATTAGACATGACCTCAGGTTTACTGTTAACTTTGAGGAATACAGTAGAACCCAAAGTTGAGTGGCTGCAGTCAGTCTAAAACAGCTGTGATGCATTACCGTTCAAGAGCCTTCCTCAGAGGTATTCTGGTCTCCATTTCATGACCTGTTGTGACAGATGTGCACAATCAGAAAAGCATTCTTTTCTGCTTAGGGCATGCAAAAGGTCCATAGACTCAGAACACTGTGAATGGTCAAATATTGATATTGATTTACATCCAACATCCTGTATTGTCTGCAGTAGATCAACATTAGCTCATTTCACAGACATTTCAGACACTTTGGACAAAATCACTTTGTATTTAAATGTGCAATACCATTTAGTAAATGCAAAGACTAAACAAAGATGAAAGATTTACCAAAATATCAAATGGATTATAAACAGCTGGAATTTTATGACATTTGTTTTGCATGTTTAATGTCTAAGGTGCTTGCAAGTATCTGCATCTGCCAAATGGTCCCAGTGTAAACCAGTGTGAGGTCTTTGAAGCTCCTGCACTTGTGTTTACACTGAACCGGTCTGGTCTTGGTCAGGCCATCAAGCTAAATGAGGAAGGGGCTAAAAACAGAGTCCTTTGTAGGCTGGGAGATTAACACAGCGGGCTACTGAGAACTGATTGTATGAATAGCATACCTACTGTGGTTAGCGACTAAGATCTGTCCAAATCCAAAAGAAGTGTCAAGTCCTTATATTCAACCGTCAACTCAGTATGAATATTATGGCTTTTCTTTTCATTGCAATGAAGCATTTATTTGGTTCTAGGAGATGTGAATAGAGGAACAGTTAGTTGTAAATTTCACTTCTATCCAGCATGAGATAAGACTGTGAAGAGTACTGTATTTAATAATCTTGAGAGACTGCAAAGAATATTCCATTGTATTTAAAAAGTAAAGAAGTGGGGTTTTCAGCCATGTTAGCAAACTGGCTCTGTGGATGTCAATTTTGGTCACGACCGGTCTACCTGGTCTTTTTCACTTTTGAAGTTTTTATTTTTCAGTCAAATGTGTGTGTCAGTGTACCCAGGGTGTTCACTGGATGATTCCTTAAGAATTTGGCAACCACATGGCTTTTCTTCTTTCATCTCATTGAAGTTCACATTTCTTCACTGCTTATCAAGTGCCACTAGAATTTCAGTTTTTCCTGTACTCTGGTTTATGACCTGATGATCAGCCTTAGCTGCTCTGCTAATTGTCCTAGCTTTCTTACTTGCAACAATGACAAATACAGTATAGTTAACATTATGCCTGGTGAATATATTCATTGTGTTCTTGTGAACACGCTGACATTTCTAGCCTCACCGAGCCATAATATTCTTTTCCTTTTTTAACCTATTCTACTTTATTTAATATGTTATGCTACATGTAAATGTTAGTTCTGTGCACAAAACTCCAGATTCATTTTACATCAGCTGCTATTTTATGCTGTCAAATCAAAAGTAGAATATCTGCAGTGCCAAACACTGTGCTAAAATGCTTGGCTGTTTTACTAATCTATGTTGACAGCCCTCACGTCTCAAATCATCACCACCTCAAAACCATACTTACAGTCCGGCTGGTGCACCAAAACTGCTTTGAAGACACTGTCTTTTCATCTGAATAGTTTCCATGTGTTTAGCTGGACTTGGACTGGCACAGCTGGTCCTAGTAGCTTGTCCATGCAAGCATTCACAAGAATACCAAAAGCAGACTTTTGCATACAGTAAATGCTAGCTCCCACTGTACCTTTTGACATAAAATGGTGTTATATGCAGTGGCATCTTTATGAAACCATATGCTTCCTTGTCATTTTGAATTACATCAGATGCTGACCCTGGTCTGCTGCTAATATACCAGCTCAAATGAAGTGAATCCTGGCTAGACATGAAACGAGCTGCACATACTCATGCAGGACAGACTTAATTATCTCCATAATAAAATAGAAATGCTTTTGAACAGGCTTGCTCATACTTTCTTCAGTGCTGATATTGCCTGTAATCATCCAAGTCAACTGAATAAGAATTCACTGACCCAACAGTGCACTCATAAAGAAAATGCTATCAGCTTTTCTTTATGACAGCAAAAACCTTTTGAAGTGATTTCAAACCTGCACTGTGAAGGTGAGAATGTCTGTAAAATTATCTGTCTTGTCATTTTGCATTTCCAGAGCATTAGTTCTTGACATTGACAACTCAATGTTTATAGAAAGTCATAGACATTTGTAATTCATAGTCACAGTGTACTCATTTTCACTCACCACATGTGGAACTCTGATGGCATACTCTATGAAAAAGCATAGCTGAAAATACCAGAAACTTGGATAAAAACATCTAAGCCAGGGTCTGACAGAATAACTATGAAGTCTGCACAAACTTCATCTGACTGCCCTTCATCTCTTTTTGCCCTCCAGAACCCAGAGTCTCTGGACTTGTCCATCCAGAGTGTGCTGTCGGCCCTCTTCCCACCTTTTGAGGCCACAGCACCCATCGTCCTCAGCCAGCTGTTTCGCACTATTGAGGAACGTTATCACGGTGATGCTCTGCAGTGTTTACTGGACTTCCTCATTCCCTCCAAACATGTGTTGGAAAGTGTCCAACAGGCAGCATGTGTGAGTATGGATTAGATCTTTGTATCTTATTATATATATATTAAAACCTTCCATATGTTAAAAGGTCAGGGATGCTAATAGTGGAAACTAAAAATGGGATTTATAAGCTACAGCTACTGTAGTTATAGTGTTTGTATAGCATGCATTATGTATACAAGCACAGACATCTAATTGAACTAGGCTCAATCAATGCATGAAATGCCTTTATAATTGTAAATGCCTCAAATTACACCAGTGGTAAATTCAGTTTTACAGTATAATCAGACAATTTACTGTAGATGTCCAAAATTCAAGGCATAGAATCAATACAGCAATACAGTGCAAGAGTTATATTTAGTGAAAGAGTAGAGAAACTGTATTAAGTAATTAAAAAAATGAAACTACATTGTAAGAATGTTTATTTTATTGTTTCCTAGGCTGGATACTCTGATGTGGTTTTCCGCTGTGAGGGCTGGCCTCTGTGTCTCCATGACAAAACCGTCATTCAGTTAGCACCTGTTAACCCCTTGCTGTTGCGTCCTGGAGACTTCTATCTTCAAGTGGAACCTTTTGGAGACCAAGCGGCACGCATTGTCCTCAAATGTCTTCTGGAAGAAGGATGTCGAGAAGTGGAGGAGACCCCCATCCCTGAAACTTCTTATCCCTGCATCTTCACTGAAGACTGGCTGGAGGACATCAACGAAGGACGCGACGGAACTCCTTTGACACGGTGTTTGCTTTGCACAGATCAAGGAGTAATTAAGTTGCCTTGGGCTAAAATTGCTGTCCCAGAGTTTTTAGACAAGCCTAAGATCATGCCTACCTGTAAGGAATCTCTTCCTGAGCCAAAGCAGATTTCAGTTCCCTTCCATTTTAACTCCTCCACCCTACCAGTGGAAGCCACGATTCTTCCAGCAAATGACAGGATGTCAGCATCTTTAAGACCTGCAGCCTGTTCTTCCAAACTTGTCAAAATGGAACATAAAAGAGGAGCCCCCAAATCCTGCTCCAAACCATTAATCAAGCCTGTGGGTTGGGTTTCTCCTAATACCTGGGACAGTCATAACTATCAAGAGATTGAGGGTGATTATGTAGACCTGGTGGATATTGACAGAGGGAAAGAGCTTGTGCATAAACAGAGAGACAGCTATCCAAATCCAACCAATTCAGTTTTGTTCAAACCTGTCAGACCACCCCCACCTGTACCACTTGGGAATAGTGTTCCCTGTGGACGCACCCTTCAGTATACAGAGGAGCATTGTACACCATGCAGCCAGGGAAAGCTGGGGCAGGAGCTTATTGACGAAGACTTGAAGTGCAGGTACAGAGATTCTTACCTGGCAGCACTGAAAAATCCAGTCACTTTTGAGAGAAGGAGTGTAGACTTCCTGGCTGCATTGGAGGAGGTTGGCCTGAGTGAAGATGGGGAGTTAAAATCTAAGGGTAAATTTGACTCTCAAAAAGACCAAGTAGGAAACTACTGTAACCACTGTAAAGAACTTGTGATAGGTAATGAGCCCTTCCCTTGCAAACACTGCTGTGAACCAACGCCAGCAAACTTTGAGCCTCACCTTCCTACTAAATGTGAGCCAGAAAACCTCATGAAGGACTCACCTGCAATTTTGAAATCAACCCCTGGTTTGAGCCACAGTCAGAGAGTTCAGACAAAACTTATTTCCCACCAATCAGAACATGGTACTTTTGTGCATCCAGTGTCAGATGTGTCCTCGGGGACCCCTGATGGTGACCTGGAACTACACCAGAGGGGGAGAGATGTGAAACCATCAGGCAAACACAAAGTTAAAGTGAGGTCTTTGTCCACTGTCTCAGAGACTCCTACAGGGAGTCCACTTCTCTATAAACTCAACAACAGGAGCCATAGTGATATTTGCCCTGAAACAGTCACAGGCTTAATGCAGTGTAAGAAAGAAGTACAACTGGATCAGGAAACTCTGAAACTGGAGAGAGAGAGGTGCCTGAAAAAAGGTAAGAATTTTCAGTGAGTTAAGGGTAACATTCAAGCAACTCAACTGGTACAATCTTTCATTGTCTTCAGATTTGCTTTTAACTCACAAATTCTCTACATTGTTATTATTGTTTGCACACAGCGATTAAAATGATCAGTTGCTCATTGTTCAAAGGGCCTCAGAACATTTGAGCTTAATAGACTGAGCGAAACTCCACTGTGACCTTGTGTGTTTGAGGGAATGTGTTCCAGTGAGGGTCATAGTTCATAAAGGCTCTTCAGAAAGAGGGTTCAAAGGTTAAAGATCAGGTTTGAATATGATCTTCCTCTAGGGATTCTCCCAATGCTGTCTGGGTTTTCTGGCAGTACAGCCACATTTATGTCATTCCCATTATCAAGGGAGTGAAAGGAAATAGCATGCTGCACCCCAGTGACAGACAGGGCCTGAACCCACTGGGTAAAAAGAAAAAGCAGAGCATTCTTTTAATGTAGAGAGACAGCATAACGTGCAAGAAGGCAGTTTCTCTATCCTCTGCACCCATTGGCATGCGCCCACATGCCCTCAGAGGGGCAAGTTGAGATCCTGACTGAAGACATGCTTGTCATGGGCTATTAAAGTGGCAAAGAGAGAGAGGACAGATGAGGCCTTGTTGGCTCCAAGAGGAAGCCAGTAAAAGCAAAGTTTAGTAGCCAGGCTGCTGCTGTGTTTTGTAAAATGCTTAGAAGTTGTCTGTGCAGCTGTATAGGGTATGTCCACGTTGATACAGAGCTGTTAAAAGTTATGGCTGAGAAAATTAGTAATAGCTGTTGATATAAAAGGGCAAAGGTCACTGGACATAGAAAAAAGGTGGTGCTTTAAAGGAAAAAACTTAGTGCTGTCTTAGAATAAAGTCCCAAAATAAAAACAGTCTGATGGATTAAAATGTATCAGAAACAAACTAAAAATATGTTATAGTTTTTCTTGCTTACTGCTTAAGATCATGTTTTGAGTTTTTACATTTATAAAACATAAAAAAAAAAAACCCAAAAACAAACATATTTTGTGGGCGTTTTTTCAGATTCCCAGCCAAGTAGATGTGAAACTCTGTCCACTACAGAGGGACCAGGCTCAAAACTCCACAACTTAAAGACAGGGAAAACATCCTCTCCACAAGTTCAACTACCATCAACAGGTTCTGACACTCAGCATCCCCAACAAACTGAAGAATCTAGTTTCAGAAGGATCAGTGGCCTGCTTGAATTAGGCATCATATGTTTACCAGGTAATTTGCACCTATAAGTTTGTTGGAAATGAAGGGATTATTTGCATTGTGATTCTGTACTGTAAAAGTGTAAGATAGTCTTCATGTCTCTTATTTGCATCTTGAAATCACACACTGTAGAGAGCATTATAATGATATAGCATTTTAACATGTTCAAAACTGCTTTGATGCAGATGAGAGTCTTATTTGACCGCAATGTGACTTCTGACAACCACAAATCTTATCTAATTTTAAGGTGTGATGGATCAGATGTTTAAAGTCATTTGTGCCTCAAATGCTCACTAGAAGTGAGTAATGCCTTATTTGTCAGTGCTAAAGATCAAAGGTTAAATGCAGCTCTCTGAAACCCAGTGACTGAGAATTCACACAAACAGCATTCATTTTAACACATTAATCAAAACTTTTATGACTTCTGAGGTTTATTAAGAACTTTTTCTCTGTCATGCCCATCCACAGGCAGCAGGGACAGGACTGGCAGGGCAGTGGTGGAGGTCTGTGGTGACAGGACGGAGTGGATGTCCCCTCTTGTGTCAGCACAGAGCATTTGTGAATTACTGCTCTACTTACATTCGATACCAAGGTACAGTGCAAAAGGACTTAGATATATATGTAGAGAAAAAAGACCAAATCTCTGTAATTAAGAGATATATTATAGAATATATATATATATATATATATATATATATTGGAAAATCTGGGAAGTTGATGTCTTCATTGGTCCAGAAGGGGAAAGCACTTGCTGGCTTATCATTTAGCTCCTCTGTGCATTAGTATGTAACAAGAGGTCCTACCACAAGAGGGCAGCAGCATATCATTTTAAATATTACCAGTCTCCATTGAGGAGAAGGAAGGATTTCCAAGGACGCTTTGAATAATATGATGTATGAACTTATGTCCACACCACGTCTTCTTCTTTGGGTAATTAGTTTGTATAGCTACAGTTTTTCAACTAATACAGTGCTAATTCCACCTCTGCATATAGTGACTTAAAGTCAGCTGGTAGTAACGTGTACCTAATGTATAATGACCCTACTTACACTCAAAGGTCTAGTGATGGGCAGGTTAACAGGGTTATTTGTTTACACTAACTGAGATATTTACAGAGAGTTTGGAGTTCAAAAAAGATAGCTGACCCTCTGCTGTCCCCAGTAAAAAGCCATAACACAACAGTTTGCAACCAGGCTAGCTGCCAGATGTCTGGTATGCAGTGCACTGACAGAATTAGCAGCCATGCTTGATGTAGGCTCACAAGTATAAGTGAAGAGGAGGTCATCAAAAAATTTTTGTGAACAAGTTAAAGATGTAAAATTAAAAAAAAGTCTTTGAAGAAAAGTGTGTGTGGGGTGTCATATAAAGAGGGTAAGAATTTTTAAGATGTGGAATAGTTAAAGCTGAAAAGCTCTTAAATCTGGTCTTTATTAATAAAAGAGCACTGTGATAAAGTACTGTAAGCAGGTTGCTAATGTGTTCTAACATGACTGAATTTGTTTGTAGGAAAGATGTTCGAGAGCTTGGAATGACTTTGGTAATCAATGCCAGGAAGACGCCTCCCCCTCTTCACCTCTACAAGGCTCTATTGATGGCCCAGGTTAATACAGTAAACCTGCATGCACATGTTTGAAAAGCTATTTGATACACAGATATAAGGAACAAGTTGATGGTGGTGCCTGATTTACTAGAAGACAAAGGCACTGGGGGTGTAGTCCCTGTTTCTATCAGGACCACCGGCACAGTACAAAATGCACTGTAGATGTGTGGTCATTAAGATTTTACTATAAATGAGAAAAAAAGGCAGCAATACATACACGTGTACCACTTAAGAACACTTAACAGCCTTCCCCTAACCTATTCATTTTCTGCTTTAGGAGCAAGCTCTCCATGCTGTCCACAGCATTGTCATGCTGATGGATAGAGACACTTGTCCACGACCTGAAAAACAGCCTGGTCTGCAGGTCAGACATCAAAACACATTTCATGTCCCTATTCAATGTTTTTCATTTTCACTAATAGTGAAAATGAAAAAGAGATGAGTGTGACTTTTCCTTCCTTACAAAGTCTTTGCCTTTGTCTCTTAGATGGATTTGGTGACTACTATGAAAGCCCTAAACAAGACAGTGGAAGCTTCCCAGCTAACCTCTGACTTTGGAGGTACCTTCACTTACAGTCGCACCGAGTGGCTGCAGTTCCATCAGGTACTGAACATTTACTCTATTTACTCTACACAACTGCTCTATCGGTGGTATTACATCCTAATTACATCACTCTGATAAACTGTGGAGTGTTCTCTGATGATTACAGTTTCCAAGTGGAAATTACCCACACACCCACACCAAGCATGCATGACCTCTGATGTTCTTTAGCTCTGTTTTGCTTTAATCTTTGTCACAGGGGAAAGTGCAAAGTCTTACTTGAGCTATGAATTAGATTCTTTTTTATAGTGTTAATTGCTAACATTAAGCAGGGGTAGATATTTTATCCTGGTTATGCAACACTGATCACTGCAGACTCTCAATGGCTAAGGTCCTCAACCAAGGCCACTAGTTCATTTAGAAACTGCATGCTACTTTGACAACAAGCAGGTTGATTATTTTGTGCAGTATATACAGTAGCATAAAATACATGATATTTGAGTATACTTGAAATACCAAACATTTGCCAATGAGGGCAAGAAGCAGTATGCCAGGCCGAGAAGAGAAAATAACAGTACAAAGAATCCAAAAGCCAACCTTATGGCTCTTATAAATTTCTTGTAGTAAGTTAAGGTTCAGTGTATTTTTTAAACCATTTATATTCCCAATTTTTAAAATAATCTGATTCTACAAGCTAACTGGAAGGTAAGCTAGTCCAGCAGTAAACCGTAATGATGACTACACAACAACTGGAAAACACTTTTAACATTTTCTTGTACATTAGATCAATAAATTGTTGGTCAGTTAAAGTTTATTATATTAGTAGAACTTTGATTATAATGTGGGATATTAGGCTCGATAAGCAGCCTGTGACAAGAGTAACTAAGATCTCATAATCCATGTTGGTTGGTGAGCGGAAGCACAAATGTAGAAATCTGAACAGTTTTTATTAATGGCTTCATGCTCTAGTCATGCAGCCTACAGTAATGCTGTATGGAGTGTCTTAGTTGCAGTCAAGATGGCATTGTCTGGTTACTCTGAGGTCTTTCCCTGACTTTGCTAGAGGCACCCTGATATCAGTCCCCAATGTTTACAGTTTTTTCTTAAGTTCTAAACTCAGTATCTCTGCTTTTGTTTCTGCATGGTGCTGCCTCTTCCACAAAGCTTCTCAGTTCAATACAATGGAACACGTTTCATTTCAGAGACTGGTTTCATTTATGACTGACCTGCAAGGGGCAGACAGTTTGTTGCAAAAGGCCATTAAGAGAGTGGATAACAGAAGCCAAATGGACACAGCTCAGGTAACACATATATGTTTATACCATATTGTTATGAAATTGGAGTATGCCCACTTTTGGAAAAGGTCTCACATGCTCACACTTTGGCTTGCTTTGTGGATACAACAGGAAGTGCAGCAGTGCATTGAGGAACAGAGGATTTCAATGAAAGAGGTGTTGGAAGATGCCAGACTGGTGACTTTGCAAAGAGAAGGAGGGGCTTTTCTGGCCAGGATGAAGAGAGAGGAGTTCAGATTTCCACAATCTGAGGACTACAGGTATCAGATGTGATTTGTGACTTAATGATGTTCTTCTTGTCCAACTCATACTAATCAGTATATTATGCACTGTGAGGCAAAGCACTGTGCAAAAGTCTTTGGCCGCTCCTTATTTCTTTATATTTTGCTTCCAAGGAGCTAGACTTCCTTGGAATTTTTTAAAGTGGTTTTGAGCAATACTTCTCCAGGCTTTCTGGAAGTCTTTCAAAGTTTTTCTTTGGACACTGGCTGCTTTTTCACTCATTTTCAGTCAAGTCCTTGTATCTGACCATTTTCATGGTCTTAACTCTGACATATAAGTCATTCAAGTATAAAAAGGCCTCTAACTCAAGGGATGAACCAGTGTTGTGTCTACACATAACAGACAATTTAGCAAAGAACCAATTTTAAATTGTATCTTTAGGCACTTTGTTACAAGCAGCCTGTTTGACAGGCATAAAATAGTATTTTTCCATCAACTAGGTTATTCCCAAAGATCTATTAGCTGAAAACATGGGATATCTCAGCATGGTGTGCAGTGCCTCCTTAAAGAATCTGAGGAAACTGGAAAAGTGGGGGACAAAAGAAGTGGCAGGCCTTAAAAAACTACCTACAGCATATGAACAGTATCTGAAAGTCATGCCCATAAGAAATAGGAAAATAAATCAGCAAAGACCTGACACCAAGACCTGAGAGATGCATCTGGCCCTTCAGTTGATCCATCTACTGTTCACTGAAGCCTCATCAGAAATGGTCTTAGTGGAAGTGTCAAGAAGCCATTCTTAAGGAAGGGAAACAGGGAGAAAAGGCTGAGGTATGCCAAATAACACAAGAGCTGGACTGAAAATCAGCTGCAACAGGTCTTATGGAGAGATGAATCAAAATTAAAAATTTGTGGGTGAAATGATCTTCAATGTGTGCACAGGAGGTGAGGAGAGAGGTACAACAGTGAGTGTCTACAGCCATCTATAAAAGATGGTAGAGGCTCTGTCATGGTTTGGTGCTGCATTTCAGCCAGTGGTGTTGGGGATGTTGTCAAAATTGATTGTTTGTCCAAAGTACCATCAGATTTTGATCCACCATGCAATACCATCTGGAAAGCGCCTGATTGGCAACAGCTTCATTTCTCAGCATGATAATGATCCCAAACAGACTGCCAGTGCATTAAAAGCATACCTGGATAGAAAAAAACGAAATGGAACACTATCAGTCATGGATTGGCCTCCCCAGAGCCCGGACCTCAACATTATTGAAGCAGTGTGGGATCATCTCGACAGAGAACAGAACAAAAGGTAGCCAACATCCAAAGAAGAGCTTTGAGAGGTTTGAATGTCCTTCAAGAAACCTGGAGAACTATTCCTGAAGACTTAAAGAAATTACTAGAAATTCTTCTCAGTTACCCAGGTTAAATAAACCTTGAGATAGGTTGGTTGGAGCCATTCTGGGAATCACCAAAATTTACTAAATCGTACAGTTAGATACTAATAGGAATGATAATGTGTAGGATTTCTTCTCCCTAATGGGTACAACAAAACCAACAGGCATGTGAAGTACAAGTAAATCAAGGACAGTTTGTAGATGCCTACACACTCCTGAGAACACGTCTACTGTAATTATGCCATCTAAGTGATAAAAAAATCTGCATGGCTGTGTGAGCGCCTGTAAAATCTTGTTTATAATAATGGTTCGTTTCATTTATTGTACTCACCAGTAAGGGGCATAGTAAGTGACCCTTGAAACATTGCCGTAAATGATAGAGAAGACTTTGTACTACATTATAGTTTCTAAGAGGATGATTTGGAGAGTGTGTGACTGATGCTGCTGTTTTAAAACTTGTATATGTTTTTTTTTTTTTTTTTACCAACAAACCTTTTAATAAGTAAGTTATTTAAATTAGAATTGAACAGCAAACAGATTTTATTTGTCTTAACTTAAAGTCCCAATAAGAGATGTGCAACCCACTGATACAAAATTTACATGGCTGGGGCAAAAGAAGAGTAGTGTGTTTTAGAAATACTTCTTAGTTTTAACATATGTTATAGTACACTTCTTTTGTAATTGAAACAATGTGTCGATGATAATGCCATATGACAGCTGTGATTTTCAAAAGTGATTTCTGAAAAGACATTTACCCGTATATTAAACTGCATTACACATGCAACCTCACAAAACACTTTAAAGTCAGTGTTAAATGTTTCCTATTATATCCTTACTTTGCAGAGATGCTTTGGAGTCGGTGACAAGTCTCTATAACCAAGTGGAGGAGAAGCTCCACACACTGGTGATGAGATCAAATGAGTCACTTCAACAGCTTGAGTTCCTCTTCAGGCTAAGAGAGACAGAGGCCAAAATCAGCATGGTACTTCTAGTACTTTTAGTCTTTACAATATTAGAATCTACAATATGTATTTACACATCTAAAATTTATTTAAACTATAACACATCACTGCATAACAGCAGCATTATGTCTTGCAGGCTGGGATGTGGTTCAGCACAGAAGGTGAACAGAGGCTGAAGGACTCTTACCCAACAGATGATACCCTGGTGTGCACTGAAAAGGCCTTGCAGCACTTTCGTGTGTTTCTTACTCAGTCTAAGGTATCACCCCTATATAATGAAAAAGAATCCAGAGATGAGAAAACTTGCCCTTAATTGGCCCTTTACATTTCTTCTTAAAGAACAACATTTTCTATTGCATACTTCACATGTTTTCCATATGTTTAAAATATTTTAATTACTAGAGTGATCTCAGTAATTTGCAGAACAGCGGGGGAAGAAAATGCATTCCACTTAGTAATTCATCATTTATCACAGGAAAAACAACAGAACGCCTTGATTCTAGTGACGGAGGCAGAGGGGATTATTGGCACCAGTGACTGCAGTCCTGCAAGAGATGTTTTTCGAACTCTCGTCAGCACTTTCAGATCCAATGTAGAAGACTTCATGCTGCGTGCAGATCAGAGATACAAAGAACTGGACACACTAGTGCATATGTACACCTTCTGTGAACAGGTTTGTGTTTTGTCATGGCTCCTGACAATTTGAATTAAAGTCCTTTTCTTTCTTCACTGGTCCTTTATAATTTTTGACTGAATACTTTCTAAAATGTTTCTTTTACTCACTCACTCTGTCTAGGCATCTGCCCTGGCCAAAGAATGCAGTCATTTTTTGGAGCACGTAGAGCTGGGATGTTACTCAGCGCAGACCCTAAGTACACTCCAAATGTATGAGGAGAGATTAGGTGGTGAATTCTCCACCCCTCACTTCCAGGCTGTGAAAGCTAAAGCCTGTGCCATGGGATCAGGGGCTTCAGGAGCAATGAGAGTGTGGAATGCAACCTGGGTCCAGTGCCAAAAAGTCAGGCAGCGCCTTAAGGAGATGCAGAAGAAGAAAAAAAACATAGATAAGAACCAGATCCAGCAGACCACAGCTGCAAACTCTCCAGGGGAACATGGAGAAATGGAGAAAGAGGAGAAAGGGAGTGTGATAGCAGAGGCAGAGTGCTCCCTGACCCCACAGCTTAGCACCAGTGTTGCGTGCTTCAACCACCATGACTTCAAAGAGATGAAAAACAACGATTCTAAAGAACTGCAGTTACTTGAAGTACCAGATAAAAATGGGAAAAAGACTCCTGATTCCCCACTGAACAGTAACTGCCACAATGAAAGCAAGTGGAGGCCAAGAAAGCACCACAGTGAAGCAGATCTAAAAAATGTAAGCTCAACAAAAGGGGGTGAGGATTTTCCATTGCACCAACCTCTGAGTCGGTCCCTAAGCGAGGGCTCATATGTGAGCTCTCATTTGACGAGCATCCCTGGCTTTTCACCTTTAAATGTGAGTCATAAGCACTGTCAAAGTAAGACACAGTCACTGGAACAAAATCAGCAGCCCATCCAAAATCTGCCTTTTTCCCTTAACAAGAGGCCGTGGGTAGGAAACCTGAACAGCAAATCAGAAAGAGACAGTAATGAAGGGAAGGGTGAAGGATGTATAGTCTCCATCCAGGACCCTGAAGATGTAAGGACTCCAGAGACATTACTCACACCAACAGAAATCAATGGCAGCAATGTTTTGTAAGTAATGCCCCCTCCCTCACCTCTAATCTAAATCAAAATGTTGTCCAACACATGCCAAACTATATTAAAATGTATTCATGAATGGCACAAATGTTCACCAGTTAGCAATAATGTCGTAGAGAGAAATGCTACCCACACATACACAATTTAAAACTGAGCCTGTGTCACCTGGGTTTCATTTCCTGCATGTGAAACAGGAAAGTACGGAGGATCATGGAGGAGCTACTGACCACAGAGAGGGAGTATGTGAAGGCTCTGGGTTATGTTCGAGAGCACTACTTCCCTGAGCTGGAAAGGTCAGATGTCCCTCAGGACCTCAGGGGCCAGAGGGGGAGCATCTTTGGTAACTTAGAAAAACTCCACGACTTCCACAGACATCATTTCCTGAATGAGTTGGAGAGCTGTGTGAATGAACCCTTCAGAATAGGACGCTGCTTTCTACGCCATGTAGGTGCCATGACTAATTTGTTTTTCAAGGATACTATCCATATTAGTTTTGGCAGATGTTAATGTTGAGTAATGGCCTACGGTTTCGTATTTTGAACAATTTCCCATAATTGATTCATAGCAAAAGTTCTTCCCAATGTGTCCTGTTTGTATACTAAATTTAGCTTCCTACAGAGAAATTTACTAGAATTATAGTAAACTGCTCATGAAGTTGTGACACACTTGCATACACAGTCCTGACTAATCGTTTTTATTTATGCTCCATTTTAGAGAGAAAGCTTTGCTTTGTACGCCCTTTACAGCAAGAACAAACCGCAGTCTGACAGTCTTCTTATCAATCATGGACAGGCTTTTTTCAAGGTGAGAACAAAAAAGTAGAGCCATCTCTAGGAGGCCACAGATATATGGCCACTTTGAACTGAATGCTAATAACATGCTCAGTGACAGCTCAGGTGATGATGGTGATATGAGGTGTTATTGAAAAAAAAAGCTTTTCTTATTGCAGCAAAAATCATACCTTATTTAAATCAAGGTTGTATACTTGTGCACTTCTGGACCTCTCCCAGTGCTCTTGTTTTTATTTTAGATCGCTCAGTGGATGCCCCATTCTGACCATGTGCATCTGTGATCTGAACTAGATGTTCTCCACTTTGCCAAAACGAACACCCTTTAATTTTATGGAAGAAGTCACAGGGAGCCACATCTAGAGAATAGGGCAGGTTTTCAGTAAGCTGTGTGCACGATCACACAATGGCACAGTATCAAGCACCACAGGTTGTATCTTTTGTGCTGAATGTTCTCCCTCTGATGCCTCAGGACATGACAGTTGAAGACAGCGCTGACAAACCTGGGGGACAAATTCAAAAATGAAAAGCAAGCTCCTTCTTGTCCTCCTCCTGTCTAGGAGACCAAGCTCTCATCGCCAGTAATTATCCTCCATGTCAATGCTGAAATCATAAATGCATGTGCGTTAGTGGTCTGAACAGGACTTGCAAGAAGTGATCTAAAGGTAGTAGGAGCACTGGAAGTGATCCAGAGGTGCACAAGTAGTCAGATTTAAATTAAGGTTTTGACTGCACCTCATATGAAAAGTTTGTAGACTGACAGTGTTATTACAAATCACCCTGTCTGTGAAACATTTTATGAGAATGTCTCCAATAGTTATGTTGGTGGACTAACTGATTGATTGAAACTGAACTGACTGATTTTGCCCATAAAAAAGGCATTTATTTGAATTGTTTTCTCTTGATCTCACACACCCCATCTGCCAAAATATGTGCACCAGATTTCCAACATGTCATACACCTATTCAGCTCATATGGATTCATGCCAGTCCCCTTATAGCAATACTGCTTTGTCCCCTCTTTTGTCCTACCAGCAAAAGCAGCTGAAGCTGGGGGATAAAATGGATTTATGGTCGTACCTGTTGAAGCCTGTACAGCGCATTAGTAAGTACAGCTTGCTGGTGCAGGACATGGTGAGGGAGTGTGATCCTGGACAAATCAGAGAGATCGCTGAGCTGAAGGCAGCTCTTGAGGTCATCCACTTCCAGCTTCGCCATGGCAACAACTTGCTGGCCATGGACGCCATCCACCAATGCGATGTAAGGAGGACCTTAGTAGTTTTACTTTTAGCTCTGTGTCATTTGATTACCAGAAAGAGGTTTTTAAGTGTTGTATACATATTGCAAAATACAGTATGCATATGTATTATATCTATATACTAGTATACGCATTCATAAGAACAATTACAGTAATTTGTCATGCTAGCCTACTATTGAGCAACATAAATTCTGTGGAATTTAAACAGAAGTTAAAGTTAGGAAACCAGTACAGGCAGGTTTATGACATCTGTAAATACTCATGAGTAGTGAGCAATTTTCTTAGAAATATTCATCATTTCTTAGTTTTGTACAATACCATTGCTAAGTCATAATAGACATGTGTAGGGGGATGATGATTTGGCACTCCATTATCTGAGAGCCAAGATAGAGGGAGTGAATATTCAAAGGAATTTTGTTGGTTAGTTTGCAAACTTGAATTTTGTCTCTGTTACAATGTAAAAAATAATAAGAGAGTTCAGCTCAATTTAGAAGGCTGATACTGAAAAAAGCATTGTACAGTTAGTCTGTCCTTTTTGCATTTTTGCTGACTACAGCACTGTAAATGGCCACCACTGAGCCACATTTAATCTCCCTTTTGTGTACTACAGGTTAATCTAAAGGAGCAGGGACAGCTGATTCGCCAGGATGAGTTCTTGGTAACATTCAGGAAGAAAAAATGTTTCCGCCACATTTTCCTCTTTCAAGAACTCATTCTCTTTAGCAAAACCAGAAAAACTGATGTTGGAAATGACACATATATCTACAAACAGTCGTTCAAGGTACATGTGCTGTGCGTACTCCCGCGCACACACACACACACACACACAAACACACACACACACACACTTGTGCAAATTGCTTCAAATGCAAACATTTGTACATACAGTAGTCACAGCTATGAAAGATCTCACTGTTCATACAACTTCCTCTTTACAAGAAGTCACCGCAAAATTACTTAATACAAACTTACATGTGCTACAAGTGACCCTTACAGTGACAACTTTTCCATTTTGCGTCACAACTGAGGAAAATTTCTTGACTTGACAACACCCACAAAAAAACAAAAAACAAACTCAAAACAAAAAACAACTTGGCCTGGACCTGGACTTTTGACCTCATTTGACACACACTATATAAAGATTTTTAAAAGTAGTAGTTGATTATAAATCATAGCTGTGTCCCACTGAAGCAAATGCAATTACCAGTCATAGCATTTTCAGTACGTTTTACTGACTAATTCAATAATTTGTGTTAAAATACCAATAAACTTTGAACTGCAAGTTATTAAAACAGCCCTTTTGTGAAAATGTGCAAATACTCTTGCTTCAGAGTAAGGGTATTTGCAAGAGTCATTATTTTAACACAACACAACTCAGGTCTTTATTTTGAAGTCCTGTCTGACACACTGCACACTTAACACTTCACAGGCTGCCTTGGATATTTGCCTGTGTTTTTACAAACTTACCAAACTGCTTGCTGTATGTTAAAAACTACCATCTAACATGAACACATTATCGTTCTCTGTATTTAGACCTCGGACATAGGAATGACCCAGAACACTGGTGACAGTGGCTTGTGTTTTGAGATCTGGTTCAGAAAGAGGAAAAGTCAGGACACATACACACTGCAGGCAGTCAGTCGTGAGGTGAAAGAGGCCTGGACCAGGGACCTGGAACGGATCCTCTGGGAGCAGGCTATACACAACAGAGGTATGTCATCAACACATAAACACACACACCGGTTATATTTCATGTGCACTTCTATATGTGCAGATGTGAATGCATTTGGCTGAATATTTGTGGGGTTAATTTCATAAAAGAAAGAAAACCAAAGCACCATATCAAGCTGCAGAATTACTCAATGAATGTATGTATTCAGCTTATATGCTGTTCAATTAAACTGATGATTTCACGTTTTTCAGAGATCCGTTTACAGGAGAGAGTGTTTTTAGGTATTGGAAACAAGCCTTTTATGGACATTCAGCCCAGTGAGGCAGCCATCAATGACAGAGCCATCAACTATGTACTGATGGGGAGAGGTAAATATTTTATTCAATAGATACTGTGGTATTTTTAAATTTATCTGTGGCTCATTACACTTCCTCTCCTAAAATTCATTCTCAACTGCTCGTTGCAGAAAACAGAGGCCTGTTCTCTGTGGGATCATGTGTGTCACCGGATGGGCTTCCAGGAGGGCGATCAAAATCGGCTGGTTCAAGGAGCAGCTCTTCTTCCTCCTCTTCCTCGGGACGGGGGTCCCTCTCCCCTGTGGGGTACTTGTGTGGGCCAAAGCGGAGAGTGATTGCAGAGGGCCTTGGAGGATATGTATCACCCCCTGGAGCCCTGGAGGAGGATGATCTGGACCAGGAGAGTGGAAGCCAAAACTTACTGTGTAAGTGATACTTTGATCAGAGTAACAACTGTGTAGTACATTTTTAAGTCATATGACTAGTCAGAGAAAGAGGATATTTTAAATTAACCAGATAATTCAGCTGGAATGTGTGGAAGTGTAAACCTTGACATACCCCAGAACTTCCAGTGACCCCTGAACAGCTTCACTGGTATCAGTGTGTCATGTTTCAAGCCTGAGGGGCTTTCCTCTACAAGGAATGGGGCCTTGTAGAGGACCAAAGGTCAAAGGTCAAAGTAGATTCTTTTCAAGGGAACCAAAGGCATTTCAATAGCAGAGCTAATTACTAACAAGCTGTTTGGGCCTCAGCTGTAGGCTATATTTGGGAAATTTCTCTCACTACTACACGACACAGCTGATACACTTGGATCATTCCTCTATTTAATCATTCATCCACGTACCATGTTAGCAAAGAAGCTTTACTTTGTTTCAGTGGACAGCTCGGAGTCGTCAGGAGAGAGTGTCAGCGGCTTCAGCAGTTCCAGTCACAGCTACCACTCTGCTATTGGAGGAGAGGTGGAGGACAACTCCCCCATTATCACGGTTAAGGAGTCAGTGGTTGCTCATCCAACTGAGGCTTCCAGCGTTCTGGCAGTAACCACAAAGAAAACCCAACCACCAGTTGCGCCAAAGCCCAAGCACAAACCAAAATATCAGAGCAAGAATCTGCCCGGCGGCAAGGTGCAGTACAGTAATTGTTCATCTGGTTAAAAACATTAGAAATGCAAAGTACCTCATTCAACCTGGTAGTAAATTACTCACAGATTTATTTATCACTCAGTGGAGTATCTCTTTTCTACTTATATGGGAAGGCTGTGTTGTTACTTGCAATGCATATTTTCTAATGTCAGTGATAAATCTTCTGTTGTGATTAACATTAAATAATATTTTTTTATGAATCTCTCAGGTACAGAGCACTGGTGTTGGAAAGTCCACTGATGTTTGACCTCTGAGATATGTATAAGGTACAGTAAATGTAGTGCAGTTATACATCTCATATCTCTCCTAAACTCACACATAATGCAAATGAAAAGTTGTTTAGATGTTCACATGAATAACCCACTGCCCTATTGTGAAAAAAGGAAGTTCGCTTTAACATTTCCTTTTCCTTTTCTGCAGATCTCTCGGCACTCCATGACACGTGTCAACTATTCTATTACAACTCTGTAAATAAAGCTTCTTGTAATATTACCACTAAAACAATAGGTCAAGAAAGTGCCTGTGTATTGTATTCTCAACATAAATAGTGGCAAATGTAATTTTAAAATGTTAACCTGATGTGGCTTTTTTTGCACTACATATCAGTTTAGTTTTATATCTCAAACAAGGGATCATAAAGTTGCAGTCTTTGTGTCTATGTGTACTTGCTATTCATAATACAACGTGACATTATACTGTACTTTGAAAACATGGCTCTATCATTGGTATGAGTGGTTAAATAAAAAGGTAATGCCATCTTTTATAAATTTATGGCCAAATGTTGTACAAATGCTTGAAACCTAATTGCACTCATAACACAGCTCATTTCCTCTGGAAACAAATCGTTCACTTTGTCCTTTAACATGACTTAATATGTTACTGATATGAAGATATTGCTGTATGGCTTTCAGACTGAAATACAAAATATAAACAGTGATGTTGTCTGTTTGCTTTTGTGTGTTTTTTATTTATACCTTAACATGAAAAAAATGGTGACCTAAGTAGCTACATTATTGGCACAAATGTCAGCTAAGACTCAAACTAGCTTAGACACAACATATAATATGGATGTATTTTCAAGATTGAATGAGTAAAAGTAAGTACCTCATTAAAGGTTGGATTTAACTGTCTTCCCTGCATGTAGAGGATCACTTGTTCGGCTGCAATACTATCGTATAAGTGCATAAGAGAAAATGAAATACTGAAGCCACCAAATTGCGATATAGCATGTGCCGTCCTGTGAGCTTGGTTGAGCGGTCCAAGAGGCAGAATGAGGAAATCGCAAGTCTGAGAGGAGTTTTGAAATGTAAAGCACATTTATTTTTCCGCCACAACACAAGAAACTGCTCTGGCCAGCACCTTCCAAAGACAACATCCAACACTAATTTGAACACAACACCAACAACTAACAATTTAGTGAACCTCTGCTTAAATACTATTGGGTTTAGTTAGAGAGCCAAGGCTGACATGGTTTGGACATGTGCAGAAAAGGGATAGTGAATATATTGGACAAAGGATGTTGAAAATGGAGCTGTAAGGCAGGAGGAAAAGAGGAAGACCACAGAGAAGATTCATGGACGTAGTGAAAGAGGACATGCAGAGGGTTGGTGTGACAGAAGAGGATGTAAGGTATAGGGTGAGATGGAGGCAGATAATCTGCTGTGGCGACCCCTGAAGGGAGCAGCCGAAAGAAGAAGAAGGAGACCACAAACAGATTCAAAGAGGGTTGTTATGCACACACACGCACACATGCATACACTGCTTCAAATGCAGAAATTTGTACATACAGCAGTCACAGCAGTGAAAGTAAAATTTCTTGATCACTTACATTCAGGGAAAGACTTGACCACACACAAAAAAAAAACCCAACTTGGCCTTGACCTGGACTTCTGACCCCATTTGACACATATGCACACTGCAGCTCTTGTGGGGTGTTCCCGGTCTGCAGGGGTCAGTATCTCAAAAGTGGTCCAAGGAAGGTACAGTGATGAACCAGCGACAGGGTCATGGGAGGCCAAGGCTCACTGATGCACGTGGGAAGCAAAGGCTGGCCCGTGTGGTCCGATCCAACAGACGAACTACTGTAGCTCAAATTGCTGAAGAAGTTAATGCTGGTTCTGATAGAAAGGTGTCAGAATACACAGTGCATCACAG
>VUQI01061004.1:93362-106031 GCA_015106735.1 Paratilapia polleni
ATTTGAAACACTTTTCCAAAAAAAAAAAAAAAGCCAGCCCTGACAATGATCATGATGTAGAATCATGATTGGTTGAAAGGGTCACTTGAAGAGGAAAGTGATCGACAACAGAGTTAACCATGAAGAAGAAAGAGGCATGAAAAAACATCCAAGATCAATAAAGCATGCATGAGGAGCACAGAGAATTTTCATTATTTTTAAACACTCAGTTTAATTTAATTTCCTACAAAGAAGTTTTTTGTGTGCTATGAGTTGTCTTCTCTGCGACAGGGGCTAAGCTAAAGGACCAGCACAAACACAATCAAGAGTAGCCCACATTACCAGTTGTTCCACATATTTCAACACTGCCCATTGGTGATAACACATAGCTGCAGACAATGGTCTGCAAAGCTCTGTGTAGCACCAACGTACAACAGTGTTGGCCACTTAAGAGTCTACTTTTATGCAAGCAGCTCTGTGAGGCTGGCAAAGTTCTGAGCTGAATGCTCATGTCATATACAAAAATGTTTACAATGTCAGTGACTTCATGCTAATATGCTAATGTTCAGCAGGTATATTGACATTCAGCATCTTGGTTTTGTTTTAACAAAGTTAATGCATTTCATATTTCAAGGCAATCCAATAGTTTTTGAATCTTTCTGAATTTTTCAATCTGAACCAAAGAAGTCTGGACTAAAGAAACGTATTACAAGCTGTGCAAAGACTGGTTTCTTGCAGGACTGATGTACAGGTGTGCCTTTATAGGCTTGGATGTCTTATCTCAATACCAAACATTGAAAAATATTGTGCATTGTGTCTCACACAGCCACAGATAATATTGTGCTCCATGGCCCCAAGTGATTTTCTCTATATTGCAGTCTCCTTAAACCATGGCTGTGAATATGATACATTCAATACAGGCTCTTCCACACGGTGCTAACTTCCTGGTTTCATTATTTGCTCTGATAAAAACTGCTATTACACTGACAGACCAAAGACCTACATACAAACACATTTACTTCACTCATATCCTTGAAAATATTCTGAGACATCTACTGAAAGAAATTTGTTACATTCAAATACTTTATACTTTACAAATACTGTTTATTTTAAAAAAAAGAACGCTCTACAGAATAACTCAATTTTCTCTATTGTGTATTATGCAAATTTGAGTGAGAATGAAAGAAATAGCATCCTAATTGTTGGACTGTTAGATTGTGATAAAACAAGACTGAAAAAGTAGGCTTGACATTGATTGTGATGGATTCTAATCTAATGTATTCTAGTATCATCTGACAGATAAACAGGCAGACATCACATTTTCTGAAGTACGTGTTGTGCGGTATCTCATGTAAAACACAGAACATGCAAAAGGTTCAAGGCCTGAAAATACTGTATGCAACAATACAAAACATGATGACATGGTGAAAGTGAAACTGTTAATAAAACATAAGGCCCAAGTCATTTTGGACTACAGAAATAATAGGCTTAACACAAGATTCAGTAGGCAACAGCAAATTCTGTCTCCTGATATATTCAATCAAACAAAACTTTCTACATGCACAATACAGTTAAGACATTTTGTAAGCACTTCATACACTTTGACAGTAATGTGAAAATAAGAAAAGAAAAAGCAAGTTTTATAGACATGATTGACACTTTAAAATAAAGACCTAACTTTATAGATCACTTCTAGGACACGTCAGATATGCACATCTGAACAGAAACACAGAAGGAAGTGCAGATCTATGTAAAGCAAAGCGAAACAAAAACTGTAAATGCATCTGCCCTTTTTTCTTCTAATTTTGCTGCACAGTAAGATGCATTTTCTGAGACTATTTCCTGTAGTGCTAACTATTTCTTCAATGCCAGTGCAGACTTTAATCACAGCAGGTACAAAGATTAACTGTCTTCTGATGGTGCATGCCCTTCTTGGTAGAAAACCACAGTTGAGCAAATACAATATGAACAGTCTAAGAGATTCAGAAATAGCACCTGAGAGAAAGTTCTGATGATTGTTATAAAGTGAAAGGATCCAGAAAATTGTGACATAACAAATCCTATAACCTCTGATTTAAAAAAAAAAGCCAGAGCATGAAGTTACAGTAGCTGTTATAGTAGAGGCATCTACACATTGTATGCCTTAAGCCTAAATAAGACTAAAAAAATAATGATAGAAAAGGTACACGTACCTCAGTCAACTAATTGCCACAAATTCCTTTCACTCTAAAAGGACCAAAAAACAAAACTGAAGAGTATAATCTGAATGGAGCAAAGATTGAGGTAAAATGAGATTGCGATGCCTCTGAGAAAAGACATTTTCTTTATGGTTTCATGCCAACGCAACTACTTTCCATAACAGCATAATATAATGTTCTGCAATGAAAAGCACTCTCTAAGAGTATACATCTCATTATTCACTAGTGGCACTCTGCCTCTCAGATCTCTCATGAAGAGCACAGATGTCTGACAAAACTAATAACAATGTCTTGTTATATTGTGCTTTAAATGTATGGTGCCAGAACTGAAGCCAGGAAAAGCAGAGAAGTACACCACACCGAATATAAGAAACAACAGAGGGTGGCATTTTAATCATCTGGGTTTTCTCACTCAATGCAGGTTCTTACACTTTTCTGTCTTCCAGATACAGTATCAACAGCCAGCGGCAGAGTACTGCAGCATCCATCACTTGGAACAGACTGCACTACTGCAGGAAAAAAAAAAGAAAGCTGTTTGTGTGACATACTGTACAAAGTAAAAGACACAAAGTAAGCAAGCACAAAAAAGGACAGTATGGAACACCTCTAAATAATAAAGCACTTAGAGAGCACCTAGAGATGATCCAACAGAGAAAGCTGCAAAAGCAAATGTAACAAAAATGTAACAAAAAAAGCAAGCTGGAAACATTTTAGAGACTTTAAATTAAAGCATTTGATAAAGAGTACAATCTGCAAAATGTGGAAAGCTGATCTTACATGACACGGCAGAATGACATCACTGCATAAGCATGGGAAGCACATTAGACCCATGGTTGAAGTAAAAAACTTTGCAAAAACCCTGTAGCCCAGACACACTGATCTGTTGTGCTGTTTGTCTACATCAACTGGATCAGTGCTGTTTCTGATAAAACCATTTCTCAAAGGAATATGTTAAGGATTAGCCAATAAATGAATCAATTATAAAAATAGTTGTTGCACCCCCTACTTAAGTCAGCTTTCAATCAAACTCATGCTGAGCTGATGTTAGCTTAATATTCTAGCTGATAAAAATCTGGTTTTTGAACGAGTTCTTCAAACTTACAATCAAAGTAGAGAATAAAAGAGAACTCTTGAAAAATTATTGATGCTAGCTGAGTCTCCACAGCCATTTTAAACCACAGTGTCTGAAGTCAAAGTCAAGTCAAGGAGAAAGCTGCATGGGGAGTATTCACATACTCTGTCCAGGGCTACAGTAGCACAGGCTCATAGCTGCAAGGTAATTCCTGCACTTTCCCATTTCCCCAGCGAGCCAATAAGACCCTGATTCTGTAAAGGCAAGATTTTTCCTCTGTTTTCCACCTCTCTTTCTCTTGTTTAAATCCTCTCTCTCCTTCTGTCTCTGTCTCGCCAGCCCACCAACATCTTCCTCAAATCTCTACCTCCTGTTGTTGAAAACAACAGCATTTCTACTTTTCTATCTCCCTTTTCTATTACCCTTTCATTTTTACTTTCTGCCTCTTAAGTCTCTTTTCTCACTTTCCTTCCTCCTTTTATTCGGTTCCCCTCCTCACTTTCCACTCACTGAGTGGGCAGTATGTGTCTGTTGGCGTTCTGGTGTCTGGCATAAAGAGATTCTTCCAACATTCTCAAGAGTAGCTCACTACATCTCCTGGAGCCTTGCCCACTGGCTTTTGGCAGGTATTCAGCTTCCTGGGAGAATTACCCTGAGTGTAACTCACTGTGTGGTGCCCTTTGGCTTGAAATCAGTATACTTTGTGTGTGTGTCTGAATGTAGCTATGTTTGAAACACGTGTTAAAAAAGTGTAACACATTATTCTTCCATCACAAATTGACCGTAATGGTGCAGCTGTGTGTTTCACTGCACAAGCTGTTCTGATACAGCGAAACACTGGCTGAGGTAAAGGCAGAAAATAGCAAGCATGGGAGCTTCTACAAACATCATTCCGCAGCATTTAACATCCATATGGTTTCGCTCTATTTAACATATACACATTTATACAGTTGCCCAGAGACTCACAGCAATTCAAAAAAGATAAAAGGTCAAAATAAGAACTCCTCACATTATGTGCTTGCAGCCTAAAAAGAAATGTCATCCATGCATCCATCCATCTATTTTCTGCTACTTATCCTGGTCTGGGTTGTGGGGCAGCAGTCTAAGCAGAGACGCCCAGACCTCCCACTCCCCGGCAACCTTCTCTAGGGGGGAGACCAATGCGCTCCCAAGCCAGCTAAGAGACATAATCTCTCCAGCATGTCCTGGGTCTGCCCGAGGGCCTCCTCCTGGTGGGACATGCCCAGGGCACCTCACTTAGGAGGCATATAGGAGGCATCCTGGTCAGATGCATGAACCACCTCAACTGTCTCCTTTCAATTCAAGCCCATCCCCCATCTCTAAGGCTGAGCCCAGCCACCCTTCCTCCGAAGGGTGGCTCTGCTGCTTGTATCCACGATCTCATTTTTTCAGTTACTACCCAAAGCTCGTGACTATAGGTGAGTGTTGGAAGGTAGATCGACCAGTAAATCAACAGCTTTGCTTTCATGCTCAGCTCTCTCTTCACCACAACAGACCAGTACAGCGTCCACTTCACTGCTGACCCCACACCAATCAGTGTATCAATCTCCCACTCCACTCTCCCCTCACAAAAACACCCCAAGATCCTTAAACTCCTCCACTTGGAGCAGCAATTTATTCCCGACCTGGAGTGGACACTCCATCCTTTCCTGATGGAGAACCATGGCCTCTGACTTTGAGGTTCTAATTCTCATGCCAGGCGCTTCACATGTGGCCACAAACTGCCCCAGTGTGAGCTGGAGGTCATCATTCGACGAAGCCAACACAACCACATCATCCACAAAAAATAGAGACGAGATCCTGAGACCACCAAACCCAACACACTCCACCCCTTAGCTGTGCCTAAATTCTGTCCATAAAAATTATGAACAGACTAAAAAAAAAAAAAAAAAGTCTCTTGGGACATGGAAAAAATGCAGTTTTGCCAGGGTAAAACTGGATATACACTGTACAATTTTGGGCTGTTCCAGATGAAAGATCCACTTGAGAGAATCAGAGTGACACCTTCAGTCATCGCTCCAAAACAGGAATCCTACACTGTACTGTAAGGGAGGTTTAAAGTTGGCAATTTTGTTGCCAAAGACAGAGAACAAGGGAAAAAATTCTGACAGTGTCAGAAATTAAGATTGACTATCTCACAATTTGACTGCTGATACAACTCAAGTCTATGAACCAACCAACCAACCAAGAAAATCTAGAGGAGCTGAGACTACAGAAGCCTCAAAATCATCAAAACTGTGATGTGTCTTGCAGCTATCATGATGCAAATGTATAAGATTGCTGAGAACTCATACTCTGTAGGCACCTCTAGAAATAAAAGGTTAAAATAATACAGAACATATTTGTGTCGCACCATCAAAAAAAAAATTACAGATGCATGCAAATAATTCTCTCTCTCTCTTTTTCAAGGATTAGAATTAATTTGCTCGTGATAATTATCCATCAAGTTAACAACACATAAATCTAATACCACTGGAAAGCCTGTTTATTTCCATTTAATTGGTGCCACATTTGTAAGGAAAATGCATTTGTGGGTTGAGCAGCAGAGTTCAGTATGTGGGTTACGCCCATGAAGAACTTGCCAAATCAGGCTTTCCAGCGGTATAAGATTTATTGCCAAGAAGCATTGTTACAACAAAGAAATAATCGACCAAACACAAATTTCCTTACTTTTTGTGCTTTTATATATACAGTATATATATAAGCTGTCTAAAATAAATAGCCACATCACATCCATGTGGTTTAACATCATTACATACAATACATGGTATACACAGGTGTAGCACTTCTGATTTCTAAGAGGAAAGAGAATAACTGACTTTTAACATAATCCATCTGAACTCCAGTCATAACTAAAATGTATTTCATGCAAGAGAGCAAATAAAGGCAAATGGTTAAAGACTTCATATTGATATTTAAAGTGTGTTAACTGATTCACTAAGTCAACTCATGCATTACATAAAACATGCAAGACATTCCAACTTAAAAGTTGCTGTAGTTGCTGTCTTCAAATTGCACCATGGATTTAGCATTATTTTTCTCTTGTCTATATGTTAACTGGTAAAAATGAGAAGGCAGCAAAATATCCTTTCATTTAAAGGATAAAAGTTAAACTGACACTGACAACTATACTAAATATAAATGTTGCTGTTTCATCTTATAGTGACTGTCCTCTACTTACCTCAACAGCTGGAGAAAACTGGCCTTTTCTTATTCCTGCTGTTTGATAAGTATTGTTAGTCATATTTTAGTATTTTATATTCTCTTCCATCCCTGCAACAGACTGGTGCCCTGTCCATGGTGTACTCTGCCTCTTGCCCCGTGACAACTGGGATAGGCTGCTGCCCCCCATGTGACACTAAACTGGATAAACGAAATCTGTTAAAATTACTGCATTATATTCTACATTTCCTGTAGCTGTTTCAAATTAAGAGCCTCTAGAGTTTCACTAGTCAAAAACCCTTAATTTCTTAATGAGGCTTTTATTGTGAAATATTTACAACTTTTATTTGAAGAAATATGATACATGAGATTATCTATGCATATGACATTAACCCTTGACAGTGCTTATCAATATTATACAACACCAGAGAATAAGTGATGGAGAGACACAAAAAGGGAGAGTGGTTGCATAAGTGAGAGGCCGACCATCCTACCTCTTCTTAGAGAAGAGGAAGACAGCACATTTAGGTAGAACAGAGATGTGAGGAAGATGTAGAGGCTGTTAGACTGATGATCTATTCATTCTCTCATTTGATCATGTAGTCAGTTATAGTTTACTGATGTATGTAACCTTACCTCTGTGCACTGCTAACAAAGAAGCCACAACTCAGCAACGTGTGTGCACACACTGTCAGTGTGCTCTGGTACTTAAACACATACAGCGCTTAATAAATTTATTAGACCACCTGTCATAAAAACGAGAAAGACCATCGAGCATCACAAAGTGCTTTAATGCAGATTCTTTCCTTTTCAGTGAGTTCTCGATGTTTTACCATTTTGAACAGGAGTGAGAAATTTCAAACTGAATTCATGTTTTTTTTTTATACCCAAATTTGAGCCGACACACTGGACTTCTCTGAGAAGAAAGAAATTAACCAAGTATAGCATTCAACCACTAAAACGAATTTTTCTGTTCAGGAATGCAAGTAAATAACTGTAATTTGGCATCTTAATCAAAAAATAATGATGTGCTTTACTATTTTTTTCTGCTTTTTTGTAAAAAAAAAAAAAAGCTTACGCATACTGGTGAATTAACCATTACAGAAAACATAAAAAATGATTTAGGTAATTCCCGATACTATTAATTTAGGGCAACTGTGGCATAAACCTTACACTCAGTGGTGGTCTAATAAATTTGTTACTGTAGCATTACACCTCTGGTGGTATATCATACACAACCACAACAAAGTGCAATCATACCCCATATGATCCTCTATGCTGTATTATATCCTACATTAAGCCTACATTAACTACTGAGTTATAATTATGCTTCCTCCAATTTCCCATCTAACTAATGGATAAGGTTTCTTTGGTTGAACAATGACAACTGACAGTCAAACTTTCTGTCAGAAGTTTTGATTCTGGTGTGCAGCAAGTCTGTTTTTTCTACCACATTGCCCTTTCTTAAGTCTATAAGAAACAGAGAATTAAGATATTGTTCTAGTGTCATGGTGCTAAGGGAATCTGAAATATTTAATGTGATTGATTTGTTTGATTCAATTGTTCTGACTACAGAACAGATCAATGAAATGTTCGGGAAAATGCCAACTCACAAAAGACTTCAGCCACAAGGACTAAACTCTGCAGACAACTGGAGGTGAGTATGATAAATAAGAATATGTAACCTCTATTACTGCTTAATTTCCTCCATTCTCACTTAAATCAGTGCTGTCCAAAGTATATTCTGTACATACAGAGTATGCAATCCCCCTTTCTTCCCATCCGGAGGGCTGGTGAATGCCATTCCGTAAGCTCAGGTCCTTTGTCAGGGTTTGATTATCCATCTGACAGTTGTCAAATTGCCTTCCAGTTAGCTATGCAGGCGCCCTTCTTAACTTGCCTGTGAAACATGACTTGTTGACAAACACACTGTCTGCTGGTGTGCACTGTGCCAATGTCAGGCTGTAACAAGCCCGCTCAGCAGACATCCAGCTGTTTCCTGACTTTAATCACACAAGCATCACCAGAAATCAATCGAATAACCTTGGTAGAATGCTAAATCAACACAAAAGCTGACTCCACTGGTGAATTTTCATGGCCCCGAACTGGCTGAGAGAAGAATGAGAACGTGTACTTCAGAAGTGAATATTGACTCCCAGGGAAATCTTAAGCACACTGGGTTGTCTCATTTATAATGCTATAGAGCTGGCAAGGAATGAGCTTGCTTGGCTTGGCCTTGTCTTACTATAGATTTTCATAAAAGCAGTACTGTCAGAACCATCTTTAAAGCAGAAGCAGGGGACCCTTGTCTGAAGATGCAAGTACAGTATATGCATTTTTAAAGTGGTCCTCCTAGAGATTTCTTTTACTTTATTGCTTAGAGAGCAATGATAGAAGTGAAACCATGAGAACACAGGGGCAGCTGCTCTCTAACCACTAGAGACTCATTAAAAATGAAAAGGGGAGAAAATAATGAAAGAAAGCAATCCAGTGGAGCACATAAATATATAAACAAAGGCAAATACTTTGTTCATGCCCTAAAGAGACCATACTTTTCTAGTAATGATAAATATTTTTTCAACTTCAGGTCCCAGGCAAAATGAGAGGGATAAATCCAGTCTGAGTGGCAGTGTGAGGTCAATGCATCGATCCTCTCTTTCTCTCCCTCCTTCCCTGTTATGGAGGAGCTTCAACCGTTTGAGGATGACTAAATTACAGGCGCCTCATTAGCATGGATGAGAAGCAAGTGTGACACCTGTATCTTTCCTTGTCCATGCTTGTGTGCTTATGTGAGCAAGAGAGAGAGAAGTTTGCAGTGTAAGCTTGTCAGCACCCCTGGAAGCTTCTGGGTTTTTTTTTTTTTTTTTTAACCATTAAAGGATAGGTTGTATGTTATTCTATATTCGTCTCACTGTCTGTTACTTGAAAAGATCAAAACCAACAATGTGTTGGTTTTTCCTTTGCGTTCCTCAGTTGTTCCACCTGAGACAGATTTTAATATTTACCTAAAACAGCTTGCCACTCTAGTTTTTAGTTCAATCAGGACCACCAGGAAGAATGATATTTCCACCTGCAGTAATTTATAATATTTACATATTTACATGGCTCTGCTTTGGGACCTCACCACTCTTCAACATGCAGAAGTGGAATGCATAAGTCAGGGAGAGTACATCAATCCGCTCTTCTGTGCGTACATACACGGAAAGCAGAGGTCAGGGAGATCAGGAGCAAAACCCTAGTGCAGAACAGAGCAGACATCAACAGGTATGGCTTGGATTATGTCAGATACAGCATGGAAGGAGTAGCTAGGATGGAGATGGGTTTCAAATCGGCTTGCAGATGCACAGCAATTGTGGGGAGATTAAAGCATCTTAAACAGAGTGCCCCATATGAGAGAGCCAATTTGATGTGTGGAAAAATAACAACTGATATGATCTGACACTGAGATCAGCTAATCTGGCACCAGGATTGTGGCTGAGCTTGACTTTGTAGCCTTCCTTTACTAACTGTATCTACTAACTGATTTTTTTAGTCAACCACCAGTAAACACTGCATTTATTGTATATATACACTCACCGGACACTTTGTTAGGTACACCTGTTCAACTGGTTGTCAATGCAAATATCTAACCAGCCAATCACATGGCAGAAACTCAATGTATTTAGGCATGTAGACATGCTGCCATGTGATGCTTGGTTTGCTGAAGTTCAAACCAAACATCAGAATGGAGAAGAAAGGTGATTTAAGTGACTTTGAACACGGCACAGCTGTTGGTGCCAGACAGGCTGGTCTGAGTATTTCAGAAACTGCTGATCCACTAGGATTTCCCCACACAACCATCTCTAGGGTTTACAGAAAACGGTTTGAAAATGACAAATATCCAGTGAGCAGCAGTTCTCTGGGCGAGAATGCCTTGTTCATGCCACAGGTCAGAGGAGATGGCCAGACTGCTTTGAGCTGATAAGAAGGCAATAATAATTCAACAATGTACAACATGTTGAACCTTGAAGCAATTGGGTTACAGCAGCAGAAGACCACACCGGGTGCCACTCCTGTCAGCTAAGAACAAGAAATTGAGGCTACAATTCACACGGGGTCACCAAAATTGGACAACAGAAGATTGAAAAAACATTGCCTGGTCTGATGAATCTGGATTTCTGCTGCAACATTCAGATGGTAGGGTCAGAATTTGACGAAAACAACATGAAAGCATGGATCCATCCTGACTTGTATCAACGGTTCAGCCTGGCAGTGGTGGTGTAATGATGCGGGGAATATTTTTCTTGGCACATTTTGGGCTCCTTAGTACCAACTGTGCATCGTTTAAACACCACAGCCTAGATGAGTATTGTTGCTGGCCATGTCCCTTTATCACCACAGTGTACCCATCTTCTGATGGCTGCTTCCAGCATGATAACGCACCATGTCACAAAGCTCAAATCATCTCAAACTGGTTTCTTGAACATGACAATGAGTTCATTGTACTCAAATGGCCTCCACAGTCACCAGATCTCAATCCAATAGAGCACCTTTGGGATGTGGTGGAAAAGGAGATTCACATTATGGATGTGAAGCCAACAAACCTACAGCAACTGCATAATGCTGTCATGTTAATATGGACTAAAATCCAGCACCTTGTTGAATTTATGCCTTGAAGAATTAAGGCAGTTCTGAAGGCAAACTGCATCCAACCCAATACTAACAAGGTGTATCTAATAAAGTGTGCAGGATATATATATATTAAGCACGCGCACACACACACACACACACACACACACAAGCAGTACCACGGATTAGAGAAGCCGGACTGGAATTTGGAGGAAGCCTGGAGTACCTGGGAAGAACCTCAGCCTGCTGGCAGATTAGAGCCCAGGACCTTCATGCTGTGAGGCAACAGTGCTTAAACTGTTTTATACAACTCCTTTTATCTACGGTATCATCTGTCTGTTTAGGAGGGACTGAGAACTGATTATGATGTTGCCCAGTATTACAGTGTGGTAAATGGTAAATAAGGACAGCCAAATAAGGACAACCTTTTTTTATATGTTGGCTTTTTACATATTACTCATCTAAAAAAAAAAAGCTAAGTAAAAAAAAAAAAAAAGTGTCACATAACATGCATCATGTCAGTGTCGTCTTTTTTTCAGCTGCTCCCGTTAGGGGACACCACAGCAGATCATCCATTTTCCATTTCCTCCTGTCCTCTGCATCTTCCTGAGTCATACCAACCACTAGCATGTCATTTTCACAGCACACTAATAAGTCTCCTCTTTGGCCTTTCTCTTTTGATCTTCCCTTTCTGCTCCTTCAGCTTCCTTTTCCCAGTGAATTCAGTATCTCTTTCCTTCTCACATGTCCAAACCAACTCAATCTTGCCTTTCCCACTTTGTCCTTAAACTGTGAGGTGACATACTCATTCCTAATCCTGTCACCCCAATGCAAATCTTAGCATCATAGCAGTGTAAAATATATAATTCATTAAGTAAGAACAAAAAGGAAGATTATGACTGCACTGTATAGATGCATGCATTGATGGTGTGGCTGAAAGTATATATTTTCTGAAGTTGTCACTTCTTTAAATGCGTCTACCGAGGATGTGAATTTAGAGAGAGATAGAGTATATAGAAGCACAGCAGGCTGTGTCTGAGTATTGAGATAACTCAGCCAAGGACCACAGTGCTTATGTGGCTGCTCTGAGCCTAACTCCAGGGCTGCTTTCATGTGTCAGTCCAGTCCTACAGAGTGATATGAGAAATGATGCCTAGTAGCTGGAGGAATTGTAGAAATCCTTCTCTAAGTTAAGTGCAAACATTTTTCACCTGAAAAGGTGCTGCCTTACGGGGACAGCTAGTAAAATAGGGTTCATTAACTCAATAGTGCCATTTGAGTCACATCCATAGGGCATTGAAAAGAAGAAATGATTCATTAAGAAGAAAAAAAACCCCAGTAAATACCAAGACATAAAAATCCAGCTTAACAACATAACTTCCACCAAGGTGAATGTAAATAGCCCGTGAAAAGAATCCCCCTGAGAGAAGGGATTTCACTAATTTGATGAATGATGGGTTTAATAATCAGGGAAGCCCCAAGGGAATGGTGGGTGAAACAACAAGAAGCTGCAGCAATAAAGAGACTTGCTGCAGTTATTTATCTTGATCTCAAAAAGCTTTAATCCTGCATAAAAAAAAAACCTACTGAGACTTCTGTTAGACTGGTGAATATGAGACAAGCCTTCAG
>VUQI01061004.1:111041-128060 GCA_015106735.1 Paratilapia polleni
GAGAGTAATTAAAAGCAAATTTATTAATATTAAAATACTCAAACAAGCTGAAGCACTTTCGTGTAAACGCAATAAAACATGATAAAAGTGCAATATTCATTGTTTTATTTAACCCCCCAGCCTTATTGAACTAATCACTGACATCAAATATTGTTGTTCACTAAACCCCACCCAAACACTTAAGACTGAAAGCAATGAGATCTTCATCTTCCAGTCAACCTACCTCCAAGAAACACAGGCATAACACAACTTACCGTTTCCAGAGATGTGATTATCCACCTCTGCGCGTCCGTCGTTGAGAGCTGCGTTAAGTTGAATGTAAAGTCCCGCGTACTGTAAAAGCCCCATTACCACTCCAAAAGCTCCCATTGCTTCAGCCGGTATTTAAAGCACTTGTATGAAATTGTCACGTTAGATGGAGAGCATCGATAACGATATATCCCCACCAGCGCAGAGCAGCCCTCGCAGACATACAGCTGGAGCTGGAGGACAGAGACGCTGAGATCCACTCGGCTGTGAGGGAGGAGATGATGCGGCCAGCGCGGGCGGAGGGAGAAGCAACGTGTAAAACAGGTGCGGCGGCTCACACCGGGAGAGTCAATTAGGCGGAGGGATCTGACAGAGACGTTAGTGTCATTTTAAGTTCATTCCGCACCCCTTTTGAGCCCCCTCACTCATTTCATCTTCACAGTTTAGACAATAGCTCTCAGTAAACACATTAATATAGTTTAATGTGGGTTTAGAAGGTGTGATTTATATGTTTTAGGCTATTGTTTCATGTATGTTGAGGATGATGTGTGTTTTTAATATATATATATATATATATGTGTGTGTGCGTGTGTGTGTGTGTGTGTGTGTGTATATATGTATATGTATATATATATGAGGGCATTAATGCCAATCTCACATCTGTATGATAAACATGAAAGTGAAAAGTACAACAGTGTTTGTTTGGCAAGTGGTTTTTTTCCTACATGTATTAAGGGTAATATTTGTGCTTTCAACTTTATATGTGACTTTAACTTATGGTCCAGTTTAAAACCGTAAATCAGGAAATTGTCTTTTTTTCACTCCATTTTTTTGCACTGATTAAACACACTGCACACAGTGGCAAACCACAGCAATGAGTTTTGCCGGAGTGTAGACTTTGTTACTGGCAGACTGACTCCAGCTACCATGCTATTAATTTTCTCTGAAAACTTTTAGCAAAAAAGGAATTAAACTACTTGCTTTTAAAACATGGCATTATAAAGTCTAAACTAGGACTAAAACAAAAAAACCAAAAAAAATTACTAAAAATTACAGTTTACTAATTACTGTAAATATGGGCATGGCACCCCATGTGGACTGTACTGATCTACATACTTAAACTGTTTGCATGGTCTAATGGTTAAGATTTAATTTCTATTTTTGCATTTATATGGTCTTTGTTCGTGGGGTACAGCAAAATCTAGGCATCACAAAATCCAAACTTGATCATGTCAATATTTCTGACTGTGTTTTTAGATTCACCTACACATGATACAGAGGTGGCATGTGAGTCTGTGTTGAGCTGTCCAGGGCTGACAGTACAAACACAATCTGGGCTCAGTGAAGAGACAAGTGGCCTTTAGCCACTCTTCATTCCTTCCCTTCCCAGTTTGACAGCCAGATGAGTCACATTAGAGCTGAAGGACAACGGTCTGATATTGGAGGCACAGAGACAAGGAGAATATTCTGTTCTGTTTTCACTGATATAGGCTACTTTTTTTTTTTAACAATCACAAAATGAGCAACACATCTCATCCCTGCATGCTAAGGACACAAATACCTTTAATGTTTCACATGGTTTCTCACATTGAGATGACACCTTCCATCTGTTCTAAAATGTCATCTCTGCTCCTTTTTCCTTATTCAGTAACAAACAAGCACACAATATAAAGTAAGAAAATTATGATATGGTGCTAAAGGGCCACTGCATTTCTCTGAGAGGTATAATCCCTTCACATTTTGCATCACACATGCATATGCATTTGTTTTTGCTCGAGTGTGTAATTAATTATTATCAAAGGCAAGGGAGTCCTTTATCCCTCTTACTTTGATCCATCTGCGCAAGAGCCTGACATGTGGAGCTCACAGCATGCCTTTTAAATTTACTGAGGAGGGAGGAATATTTTTCTTTAAATTAAAGTTTGAGCAAATTTAAACTGTTATTTTGATCACTCAGTATTGTATGAGTTGTAATAGAGTCATGTGGGGATGTAAAATCAATTTGTCTGCTTCGATTTTAATGAGGTATTTAATACCAAGGCTCCTTCTGTCTTCTGCTGGCATCAGTAATACTGGAAAATGATTTATTTGGTGTTAAGACATTTGGGACATCCATGACTTAAAGCTTTTTCCCTCCAAATATAAGCATGAACAGAGAGCACCATTTGAGGAGCTTAGATATCATTTCACAGCTACAAAAGAAAACCAGTTAACCTTAGAGGTCTTTGCCATTTTCACAATGCACCAGCTGGTCGAAAGAGGCTCATACAGCTATTTATTTTTTCTCTTGGCTGATGCTGCCTTCTGCTCTCTTCCTGTGACTGTAAAAGTGGCTCACAAGCCCCAAGAACTGAGGGTAAAATTGAAGCTGATGTATGCAGACGTGAGCCTCTAAGATGGACACAACACCTGCCTGGTAGCTGTGAGCTCAGCACCTCTCCAGCACTAACTGCCTCAGACAGCCCCAGCCAGAGATGAGGTAAAAATGTGTGTGCCTGTGCCTGTGCCTGTGCGTGCTTTTGAGATGATGGACCCGTTAAATGTAAAATGAAGGGAGTGAACTGGGAGTGTGACTCAACCAGGGAGTGGATTTCAAAGCCAACAGCTTCCACAGAAGCTTCATGACATCCATTATTTATTCACTTCACTTTGACACATTCAGTTCCTTCTTTTTACCTGCTGCTCTTAGAAAGGGAGCCTGTTTCTCCTTATGAGCAAACTAATATAATCAACAGAGATTGTAATACACAATTAGTTGCTGTCAATAGGACAAATTTTCAATTCAATTCAATTCAATTTAGTTCAATTCAATTCAATTTACATAGCACAACAACAGTCACCTCAAGGTGCTTTATATTGTAGGGTAAAGACCTTACAATGTTAGAGAGAAAACCCCAACAATCAGACAACCCCCTATGAGCAAGCACTTGGCGACAGTGGGAAGGAAAAACTCCATATTAACAGGAGGGGCAGCCATCTGCCGCGATGGGTTGGGGTGAGGGGAAACAGAAGAGAGCAGAGGGAGACAAGACAAAAGACACACTATGGGAGAGAGACAGAGTTTAATAATAACTAATAATTAAATGCAATAGTGGTGTAGGAACACATGGAGAGTGAAAAGAGGTGAGTGGAGAAGAAATGCTCAGTGAATCATGGGAAGCCCCCAGCAGCCTAGGCCTATTGCAGTGTAACTAAGGGATAGTTCAGGGTCACCTGATCCAGCCCTAACTATAAGCTTTAACAAAAAGAAAAGTTTTAAGCCTAATCTTAAAAGTAGAGAGAGTGTCTGTCTCAATTTAATGATGTCTCAGTTTAAATATGACCTTTAATTATATTTAAATGCTTTTTTTTGGTTTTTGTATTTATTTTCAAAAGAAAATTACCTTTATGCATTTCTTATGTGGACAGCAGTTTATAAAGAAAAAGTGCAGCACTTTGCACCCAAATTCCCAGTTAAATAATTTTTTTCTATTAATCACTGTGGTGTGTCATCATAAAAGAATAAGTAAAAGAAAAAATGGTTACTTCCAACTCACTTTACTTTGATTGATTTGTCCTGACTCCATCTCATGTTCTAATGTGACCCACTCATTGATACTGTGCCAGCAAAGACAAAACAATAAATTAAACTGAACATTGTGCAGGAACTAGTTTCTAAATGTAAGTTCCCCAAATTTTCCACTGGTGTTCTGCTGCTAATGTGTAACACATACAGTACTAAGCATTAACATTTAAAATATATTTTTTACATCATTAGGCTACTTTTAGACAACATCTGAATCACTGCCAATATTTATAATGTGTAAAGGTAATCATTCACTATTAAATTTAAGCAAATAGCTTAGTTAATGTGCTCCTGATTGCAGCCTTTCCCACAGGTTCCTCCAGCAGTGACAATCAGATCAGACAGATTCAAGACAGCTGTCTGCCTTCTTGATTCTTATCTTGCTCCTGCCATGTGCTGTGGTGTTTGTCTTTATCTTTGCCAGCCACAATAGCATGGTTGATATTGTTTTCAGGTTGTGAGTGTGTATGTGTCATCATGGTAAAAACATGTCCTGGTAAATGCCTACTATAGCGGGTACAAAGGTGGTTTTACATTTTTTTGGCAGGCAAATCTCTGGGTTGACAGATTTTATCAGTGTGATAGCATCACAATCAAGAAATTCTACCTCTGTGTAGTTTAGATTAAGAAGAAGGTTGAGTGAGTCTTAATCTAAATTATCCATTCCTCCACTAAGAAGCTTCTTAACATAAAAACAGCATCTATATTAAATTTGGCAATTTGGTGAAAACAGTACCTGCTAATTTTTGGGCAGAATTTGCACTATTTTGCTTTACTTCTTTTTTTGTTGGCCCTGAGACCACACACCAAAACTTTAGATAATGCATATCTCTATAAAATCACAAGCAAATTAAGCACAAGCAAGAATACATTTTCATCTGTCTAACAACAAATACACCACTTGCAGTGCTCTAGGATTTGCATGCATGTTTATCAATGCTGTATGATTTCAAGTTTATATATATATACATGATATGGACAAAATACTGGGCCACCTATACTTTATACTTACTGCTTGCCCATGGAAACCCATGCCATGAAGCTCCCAGTGCACAGCTTTTGTGCTGATGTTAATGCCAGGGGGAGGTTTGAAACTCTGCAGTTATTGAATCAGCAGAGTTTTGGCAACTTTTATGCACTATGTGTCTCTGCACTTGGTGACCCCTGCTGCGAGACAACTGTTTTTGTACACTAATGAAAAAAGGCACACTAATGAAAAATAAACTAACATTTAAAAGACAGATTTTTCCTAGTCCATATGTAGCAGCTGTTTACACACATACTGAAAAGAAAACCAGTCAATAGAGGAATAAAGGTCTGCAAACTTATTCTCAACAATAGCAGCATGGGGGCATAAATAATATACGCACAAAGTGGCAGGCTCTCTCCCAGTCCTCTGCAGCATGTCAGAAAAGATGCAAATGAAGAAAAATAATAACTAATGATAGATTTAACAGAAGTAATGGACATTTTGCCGACCAAACCCCAGGGACATGTCAGTAATGATCTATTGCTGGATTTGCATGAGTTCAAACTAGAATACATTACTTTTAAATATATATATATATAAAAAAAAAAGAAAAACACACACATGCAATTTTAGATCTAGATATTATGTGGCAAAATATAACCACAGACAAACTGAGGCGCTCTGGTTTTAGGCAAAGTTATATTTTAAGTTTATTCTTAACAAACTTAAAATATCATCTTTGCTTGAATACAGAGTGCCTCAGTTTTTCTCTGGTTTTATTTGCGCCACCTAATATCCAGCAAGATTGTGTTTCTTTAATGCTTATACTTTTCCCATAGAGGAGCACCTGTCATATCAGACATCAAAGCTCTGCAGCTTCCCTGCTTCTTTGCTGACTTTTAAATGTGTTAGCTTAATGAAGAAAGAGATGTGTGGCGATGCTCTCCCTGTCTTTCAGCTGCTACAACAGGTAACACAGAAATTTAGACTTTATGAGAGAGAATAAAAAAATGAACAAAATTGGCTGAACAAAAAGCAAAAGTTATTTTTCTTAACTTTTGACTTGTTGGGCAAGATGTGGTAAGCCCACCTCTACCCATAGCTAGTGCCGATCTAGCAAGACTGCATCTTTAATTTCTATTCATGCTGTGAAACCTGTAACTTTCTAAGTGTTTTTGCAGATAAATAAACAATTTATTTTCACCCTAAAACGTTATTTGTTCAAAGTTCTGAAAGAAAGTTACCCAGATATTTACTTGTGTTGTGATCACAGACAGTATAAAACATGGACATACATTGGAAAAATGAAGCCAAAGCAGAAGTGTCTAAAAACCTGCATTCTATCTGAAGGCCACCAGATGGCGATAGCTGTGGTTGCAGAAAGACAGGCCTGTAGAAGTCCATGGGAAAACATCTTTCTGACTTGACCTCTGTAAACACTTTCCTAATGAGTTTATGGGTTCAGTCACTCGTTTTGGGTCATACTGAATAAAAAAATTAGGTCTGTTTTGTAAATCTTTGTCATACCATGTTTCAAAGTGGAGGATTATCTGTGGTATGAAACCAAACACTCACTGGCTAATAGGGGTGGGGAAAAAATCGATATAGCATAGTATCACGATATTTTGTGTGGCAATAATGTATCGATACACGGACACCAAATATTGATATTTTATTATATAAATTTCAATTACAAATCGAACCTTTGAGTACAAGGATAATAAAATCAATTGCTTTCTCGGTCCACCAGATGGTGCTGTTGAGATTTTTTTTCTAGTGAGGTCAGTAGAGGTGACGGTCAGCATGCGGGAGGAAGTTGGTAAAACAAAGATGGAGGCATGGGAGAAAAAAATCAGGAAAGCTCGCCTGTCTTTAATGCAAATGTATGGACCTATTTTGGATTTTTTTAATAAGGATGGGACAAAGGAGATGGATGTGACACATGGGATTTGCAAGGTGTGTCGTATGAAGGTCAAATACTCTGGGAATACTACGAACATGAGGGCTCGTCTCACGGGCCACCATCCTGAGATAACGTTAGTCGAGGATGGCAAAGCTAACTCTAAATCAGCTCAACTGAAAAACCAACCAACACTGGACACTCTTAGCTTAACAAAGCTACCTCCCAATTCAGAGTGAGCTAAAAAAAAAAACACAATCGATCACCTACTTTTTGTGCAAAGACCTCTGTCTATACAACATTGTGGAAAACGAGGGCTTTTCTTACATGCTCACTTTCAAATTCTTCAATTGCTGAAGGGGCTGCACAACCTTTGCAAATCGCACTGTTCAAAATACCTGTAATAGTACAGCAGTCCACACGTTTGCATTCAGTTAAGTTGAACTAGACTGTAATACAAACAGTTCAGTTTGTCAGCAATAAAAATGACTGAAGTGAGAGAACCAAACTGAGAACTTTATCTTATTGACAGAGTTTACCTTTATGGACATAATTTGCAGATAAATCACAATATATCGTATCGCAATACTCAGCATATCGCAGAATGCTTAAAATCACAATAATATTGTATCGCGAGTCAAGCATCGTGATGATATCGTATTGTGGGGTCTCTCGCAATTCCCACCTTTACTGGCTAATGAGATGTCAATCACAAATCATTTCACAGTCAGACCCTCCCCTTCTTGTCACATCCATGTTTTTGCAACCACGGTAGTGATGGCAAAAACGCTCAACTCTTGGCTTCAAAATGGGACTTCAGAAACCAACGAGTGACGTCATGTCCATCTTTTATACTTTTATGGCTGTGATCAAACTTAAAGTGAGATTTCTTCATTTACTTGTGTTTTGTCTATTTATGTGTTTTCTTACATTACCGTGCATTGAACTATGTCTATTCTTTAGTGCTAGATGAAAAAGTTATCTTTCTTTTGCATGTTAGAATGATGATGCCTGTGTTTACCATCTGAGGGGCTGTTGTACTTTTGCCTTTCTTGTCCATGAAATTCACCTTGGTCTGTTATCCCTTGGCTTCTTGAACTCTGATATACTATATTGCAACTTATGCTGCTAGTTTAAAAAGGATTAGGACATGACAGTGGGTGTGTGATAAATGGGGTTTCCGCTCTTTCTTCAGTGCTCTGTTTACCAGGTCTTATAACAATATTTCTTTTTACTCTAGATTGTGCAGAGCTCCCAAGCTGTTCAGCACTTCATGAATATTAAACAAAGCACCAAGCTTCGGAAGCTATGTAACATCAACTTTAATACGATGAGGATTTAAAATGTGGGTGCATTTGCTAACATGCTCAATCATTTTTGTTTATCCAGGCAGTTTTGGATTCTTTACACTATCCTCAGGGATTTAACGCCATGGCATGTACATTTAAGTCCTAAGGCATCTCTCCTTCTCTTGCCTTCTTTGAATGTCTGAGCTTTTCAGCATGTAGATGGTGAAGGTCCCGCTTTTAAAAGCAAGGCAATTTTGTGAGTCAAATGTTGCCATACCCTTGTGAAGACGTGCAGGGCTTACACTGAGAGGAAACTCTATCTCTTGAGGGTCGAATGGAGGAGAAAACTAACTTGAGCAAAAAGAAAAATAATTTAAAAAAATAAGCCAACACTCTGAAGCCTCAGTGACTGCTGGACATTAAAAGTACATCACAAATACACAGGGAAGATGATACGCTTTCATTTTGATGACTAGTAAATAAAGCATTATTGTACTAATCCCTTCCCTGGTTCAGTACTTTCAGTGAAAAATATTCATACAAGGATTTTAAAATGAAAGAAAACACAGAATTTGTTATGCAGTTAAATCATCACATATTACAACTGCCAAGCCACCAGACTGGAAACTGTCAAACCCATCTTTTTGTAGCACCAACCTTTGTCATTTGTCTCGACAAGACCCTTCACAGACATTACAGCATGGCACTAGTTCTCAATAGAAAGTGTTTTCACACTCTGCAGAATTCATCACCAGTCAAGCACATTGTTGGCCAGCCTCTTTCCTCTGTCTCTACCTGTCATCTCACTGAATGTTCAGGAAAAATTATATGATGGCAAGAACCTCGCCACCATTTCCTGGTTCAGTGGATATGGCTTTGCGCTCCAGTAAATCTCTACTGTTCATTTCTGGTACAATTTTAACTGGCTGTCGAAGAGAAGCATCCGCTAGCGTCCCGACAGGAGCAGGTGCAGAACATTAACCACCTTTCCCTTTACCACCTTCCTCCTGAGGCTAATGTGGCTTGACAGAAACATACATAAGGAAAGCTCAAGGTTTGGTGGTAATGAATGTTGTGCACATCAAATATATATAATAATAATATAATAATAATTTAGATTTGTGAGGTAGGAATTTAGTGAGGTAATTCCATTGTGTTGCAATAAGTGTGGATAAGCATGAGTTGCAATTACTAAAACCACTACTGTGTGATTACATAAAAAGAATCAATAATCAAAGTTACCTTCTAGATAATAAATGCTCTTTTTAAGCAAATGACCCTTCAGCCAACAGCTTTGTAATCACTACATATAAATGCCACTTCAGTGGACTCACAATGGCTGGCAGTCTATGGGGAGCTGGACAAGTTCTCCCTATTAAACCGTGCAGTGTTAATACACCCTCATTAGAGCAAGCTTTTTGCACAGGAGGTGATGCAATAGTCTGTGCTCTCACTCTCAGCAGCCCTTGGCATTTCAGCACAGTGGGCAGAGATTCCAGTCAACTGCTTTTTAATCTTCTACCAATTTTCATCAGTACGGCAGGGTCTGGTTTTCAAGAGTTCACAACAGCCTGCTACCTGCAAGCCAACTGACCTGTGTTTTGACAGGCAAGCAAAAGCAACACTAAGTAGACATATGACCATATATCTGAAGCATTTTAGGCCCTTAGCATCATCTTACAGATCCATTAACTCATCAGCTTAACATCTTAACTCTCAGATTCACTTTCAACAAGTTCTTGATGGGTCTGCCTTCTGAGACAACATAATAAAGACAGTTGTGTGGGAGACAGTCATATGTTATGGTGGTGGCTGTACATTTTTTTTAAGGAGTGTGTTGCTATTCGAAGCAAACAGGGAGCCCTGTTGTCACTTTTAGTTATTATGTCCCTTCATATTTCAAGAAAAATGAAACTATATATTTCCAAAACAAAGCTTGTACTTGAAAATTTCCCCAGGGAGTCATGTTTCTTGTCCCGCTCAGCTGGCAAACATAAAGCAAACATTACCACAGCACTGAACTGTGAGAATTTTGATAACATTTTATCACACTGACATGTTGAATAGCCTGCGCATTTGCCATATATAAAGAGTTCCTTAGAACCCATTCCACATCAGATTCAGCCATTTGGTTTAAATCATGTGAACATATGCTCCTTCAGATCAAAGATATCCTATTTCCTCTGCTTAGATTTTGGCCCCAACAGACCTCACTGTCAGAATAATCACAGACATGAGTCCAGATACTGTGGTAACACATTTGGTTGCCATCATACATTATCAAGGTGGGTAAATGTTTTAAAAATGTTAGGACATCTACCTGCTCATGAAGTAAAACTTAAAGGTGTAAAGCATGTGAAGTAAGGTAAAGTTTAGAAACTGCTTTATAATTTCTGAGGTGTAGTAGAATCCTGTAGTATGTTGTTTTCTAGTGAGACTCATCCCATGTTCATCAGCATTCCCAAAGACAGAGTGCACGCTCAGGGTGCATTATGCAGAGTCAATCAATTTTGAATTTTCTTGTGTGCGCACCTACTTAATTCCAACTCTCTACCCTGTTGTCATGACAACATTATTATACATTGTCATTACCTTCAAAAGGAGATGAGAGGTTCATCGTTAAGCATTCACAGTGCCTGAAATGCATGAGGTATGTAGCTTAACAGAATGTAAGAACAGTGTGTTTAATGGGTTGTATTCTTTGGCTTTTATCAAATCTTCATGAACACATTGTCTTTTATTTTAATGATGTTAAAGTGGATATGTATGTGTATAAACACAGACTGCATGCTTTTGATTTTAGACAAAAATCTAAAAATCACAAGCAAAGCCTGACACACACACATCCAGAGGACAAGCTTCTGTTCCAGTGGACTGGCTTACCATCAGTCTTCTAACAGATGGATTTTTATTACAGTTTCATGTGCTGAGGGGCCAAGCTCACCCAATAAACTGGCATGTGCTCCAAAGCACCCCTCTGGCGAATTCATGCGTCTTACGAACAACAAGGGCTCTGGTGTAGTGTGCCAGGCTGTAAAAAATCAGCTTAACAGCAGCACTGGGAAGGCATCAGTATGGCTCCAACTTTATTGTGACGATAAAAGGCAGAACAGGCAGGGGTTGTTCTGTTCCAAGAATGAAAGATGATGCTTTTATATTTTCTCTTAGAAGTGTCTGAGATGTAAATGCAACCCGTTTTTACCATGTCATGACCAGGAAGGGAACAAAGGTGTGCCCTGTTTGGTCGATCAGGATTTAAAATTTTTTTTTATTCATTGTAAAGAATATATTTTGTCAGAGTACATGATATAGCCAGAGACAATGAAATCATACATTCATAGCTACCTCAGTAGTGTATGCTTTCCATATGTGAACACAAGTCATATTCAATCACTGTGGCTATGGGCAGAGAGGGTACTTAAAGAAAGAAAGGAAAGATTAGGACACAGAGCTTGCACTGCTTTCCTCCTACATAATATTGTGCTTCTTCATTTATCTTCACTTCCTTTATAAACAGAAATCTAGACATTTGGGTTTTTTTTGTTTTGTTTTGTTTTTTGCTAAACCAATTAACACTGACCCATGAATCACTCAAGCATAAAAAAGGTACCTAACTGAAAGGATGAACCAGTGCTGTGTCTACACATAACAGACAACTTAGCAAAGAACCAATTTTAAATTGTATCTTTAGGAAAGTTGTTACTAACAGTCTGTCACAAAAACACATACTTTGTTCACATTTCTATAGATGAATCTACAAAAAAAGTCAATGTTTGACAGGCATAAAATTGTATTTTTGCAGCACCAAGGTGATTCCCAAAGAGCTATTAGCTGAAAACCTGGCATATCGCGGCAGTGTGTTTAGTGTGTCCTGAAGAAACTGGAGAAGTGGAGGACACAAGAAGAACTGGCAGGCCTTAAAAACTATCTACAGCAGATGAACAGTATCTGAAAGTCATGTCCTTAAGAAATAGGAAAGAAATTCAGCAAAGACCTGACAGGACCTGAGAGATGCATCTGGCCCTTCAATTGAACCATCTACTGTTCACCAAAGCCTCATCAGAAACTGTCCCAGTGGAAGGGTGTCTGTCAAGAAGCCATTCTTAAGGAAGGGAAACAGGGAGAAAAGGCTGAGGTATGCCAAATTACACAAGAACTGGACTGAAAATCAGTGGCAACAGATCTTGATCTTGGAGTGATGAATCATCAAGATGTACAGAGGAGGTCAGGAGAGAGGTACAACAGTGAGCATCTACAGCCATTTGTAAAACACGGTGGAGGCTCTGTCATGGTTTGGGACTGCATTTCAGCCAATGGTGTTGGAGATCTTGTCAAAATTGATGGAATTATGAACACAGAAAAGTACCGTCAGATTTTGATCCACCATACAGTACCATCTGGAAACCATCTGATTGGCAACAACTTCATTTTTCAGGATGACAGTGACCCAAACACACTGTCCGTGCAATAAAAGCATACCTGGATAGAAAAAAACACAATGGAACACTATTAGTCACGGATTGGTCTCCCCAGAGCCCGGACCTCAACATTATTGAAGCAGTGTGGGATTATGTTGACAGAGAGCATAACAAAAAGCAGCCAACATCCAAAGAACAGTTTTGACTGTCCTTCAAGAAGCCTGGAGAACTATTCCTGAAGACTAAAAGAAATTACAAGAAAGCTTAACTAAGAGAGTCCAGGCTATGTTGAAGAATAAAGGTGGTCATACCAAATATTGATTTTCAAGCTGGTTAGAATTGTACAAACTCTGTTTTTGCCTTATATACTGTATTTCCATGTATGTTTGCACACGTTTCAAAAATCGCTGCACCTATTTCCCATTTTCCTAGCAAAATATAAATAAATGATGGGGTGACTCAAGACTTTTGCAGTACTTGCAAAAGTACTTTGCAGTACAGTACTCTAGACCCCCTACAGTGGGGTGTATGTTGACATGCAGAGGTGTTTCTGTACTTAAGTAGAATGTTCAGGTATCTGTATTTTAATTGAGTATTTATTTTTCTGACAAGTTTTTACTTTTACTCACTACATTTTAACACAAATATCTCTGCTTTCTACTCCTTACATTTTCTAAACAGGCTCGTGACTTTAGGATTAAGCCATTTGAGGGGTGTTACTGATTCCTGTCACTGAGCGCCTTCCCGACATCAAACCCATTTGAACCTAAATGGAAGAAACAATAACATAAAAGATAATCCTGCTGGTGTATCCATCACCTGTGGTTATTGCACACACTGACATGAAAGAGGCAAAAACATAATATATGCATCATTTATAGCTCTATACTCAGGGGTTAAAGTGGGCTGGAACCGTTTGTAACATTTGGTTACCAGTATAACTCCAGTTCTCTGAAAACCTAGTGAGGTATCTCACTATGGGAAGTGTCTTCTGGCGTGACCAATGATGGAAGCTCCACTACCACCACATTTGTCTAAGACAAACCAATCAGGGGTTCTCTGATCCCCTTTATATTAGCCCCTTGCCCCATACCAGGCATTCTCAATATATTTCTTCCACATGCCGGTGCAAGTAGAGCAGTGTGGTGAGATACCTCACTCTGTTTTCAGAGTACTGGGTTTACAGTGGTAATCAAGCATTCTCTTTCAAACCTCACTTGGTATCTTACTATGGGAGATATAGCCCACTCCCGGATTGCATGCTCTGAAGCCTACAGCACCTTGACCCAGGCAGGTGGATACCATACACCCACCCCAAAAAGGTCAGCATACAGCTAAGAGCCCACACTAAGGACTGTGTAAGCCTGTGTAATGTCACAGAGCGAGCGCCAGTACTTCAACTTTTACCAGAGTATTTTTAACAGAAGTATCTGTACTTCTACTTAAGTAAAGAATCTAAGTACTTTTATTGTGAGATGTGAGATTTGTTACATCCTCAGCTCATTTCATGCATGCACTGATTGTTGGAATAAATTATTAAAGAATTTAATTAAATTACTTTTTTTTTCAGCCTTCAAGGGCAAAACCATGCCATGCTTGTTTTAGAAAGTAGTCACAGTGTCCGAGTGTAATGAAAATAAATGGTACAAATCTGCTAAGTGGAACCACTAAACAGAAGGAGAACAGAATCCAGGCAGTAAAAATTTTAATACATACACTAAATGGGATTTGTTAAGATGTCAGTGGGATTATTATAACTTCAAACCAGAGTGAAGAAAACACATAGTTCCTTATTGTGTATAACATTTCATTATTTTATATGCAGTCAGAGAATGTAATTTATACAACTAATGTACCAGAACTCAAAAGAATTAAATTCCTTATCATGATTCTAATTCTCATTTTAGTATTTGACTTTTTCCTGAATCACCTGTTTTTCCTTGTCTTTTTCTCTCTCTTTGTCTCTGTGTGCATTTTGTATCCTTGTGTCATAATCACTTCCTCTGTATTTTGGTAATCACTTTCTTTCTGTCTTTGGTTGTTCTGCTTTCTCTGTTTTGTTTCTACCCCTGTGATTGTGGCTCAGGCAGTAGAGCATGTTGTCTACTAGTCAGAGGGTTGGTGGTTCTAGTCCCCTGGCTCCTCCAGTCTGCATGTCGAAGATAGCAGTAGGCGTGATAGTTAGAAAGCCATGAAGACTGAGAACAAAGCAATGGGTGAATGCTGGCTCGTTGTAAAGAGTGCTCAGTTAGAGTAGAAAGTGCTGTTTTACTTTTTCTTTCCCTGCAGAGGTTGTTCCCTTCTTCTCTTGGATCGATCTTGGACTTATGTTTGGAGTTATCTGCGCTGACTTTACAGTGATCTTGTGTTTGGCTTTCTTCCCTACGATTCTTTGTTCTTTTCCACTAACTTTAATTAAAGTTCTCCCTTTTTGCCCTAGTTCTGCATATGGGTCTTTAATCTGAACTCTAACATTCCTTAGGTGACCCTTGATAAGGCTCTCTCTGTCTAGACTTTGCCCAGGGGGATCTTATTAGCTATATAACTAAAACATTTCTAACTCTGTTTTTATCATACTCCATCATACTAATGGATACTGACCAAAATCTCGGTCAACTATTCAACTATTTGCTATATAAAAAGTAATGAGTATCATGAATAATGAAAGTTGTGCATTAATAAATTGAAATCCATATGGGTCTTTTTTACTGAGCTTTCTCAGTTGTGTAATATAATTTATCAGCTCAAAACTGCTTATTTACCATAATAATACATTAGAACAATCCCTATGCACATATACACACTCAAATTTACTTATGACTACTTTATTTTTCCTTTGACTATTTTAAGTCCACGTGTATAATACTTATTTTGTATTTTAGTAAGATTCCACCAACATTAGTGAAGAAAATATCTTGAACGTAAAATAAAAACTACACTTAAAAAAAACTTTAAAAAAATATTCTGTACTTGAAACTAAAACTAAAAATATACAGGAGATGTCTTTAGTTTTACTCCTTTTTTTTCTTCTCAAATTTGTCAATGCAACCACCCTGAGGAGCTTCTTTGCATTTGCTTATTGAGACTGGAATGTCTGTGGGACCATGTGTCAAGTATTTGTATTGTTGTATTGTGTTATTGTACTGTTCTGAACTTAATTATTACAGTCTGACAAATGCTCTCCATTATTTTGTTGTCATAATAGCAAAACCTGTCATGCCATGTGGACTGTGTACAGAGCTATAGGATGCTAAGAAGCATTAAGTTTTTGACATTATAATCATAACATTACGTAGCTCAGCAATATACCTCTCAGGATTCTTCCTGAAGCAAAATCCCTTTTGCTTGACAGATTTGCTCCTGCTTTTCCTGTCCTCATGTGCTTAATTTATGCACTTTTTTATGCAAGAATCGTACAACCCATGAATTATGGACACCTCCATGCAGTGTTTGCGTTGGAAATGTGTTATAGGCAGCCATAAAAATGTCAGCACTGTGACAACACCATTAGTACAGATGAAAAGCGTTGAAAGGTAAAACAGAGGTGATAATTTCAGAAGGCCCGCTGCTCTGCTGACACTCTGATTAGCTTTAGCTTCCAGGTATGTAATGACCTGCCAGTGCTGCTAATCCATTGCACAGCCGGGCACAGCCTCCTCCTCCTTTTCTTCCTCCATTAACCCTGAAGACCTGTTTGGACTAAACATATATACATTGACTGCCTTTACTAGATATGGCTTGCCAGTATGGGGTTGGTACATTTTTGCCTTCAGAACTTACAGTGCTGTGAAAAAGTATTTCCTGATTTCTTATTTTTTTGCATATTTGTCACACTTACATGTTTCAGATCATCAAACAAATTTTAATATTGGATAAAGATAACCCGAGTAAATACAAAGTGCAGTTTTTAATGATGATTTCATTTATCAAGGGGAAAATAAAACTATCCAAACCTACCTGGCCCTATGTGAAAAAGTAATTGCCCCCCTTGTTAAATCATGAATTAACTGAGATTATCCACATTCTTTAGAAAGCTGAGTTCAATTTTACCAGGCACACCCAGGCCTGATCACTGCCAGACTTGTTGAATCAAGAAATCACTTAAACAGAACCTGTCTGACAAAGTGAAGCAGGCTAAAAGATCTCAAAAAGCAACACATTATGTTACGATCTAATCAAACAGCTGAGAAACAAAGTCATTGACATCGATTAGTCTGGAAAGGGTTACAAAGCCATTTCTAATGCTTTGGGACTCCAGTGAACCACGGTGAGAGCCATTATCCACAAATAGAGAAAACTTGGAACAGTGGTGAACCTTCCCAGGAGTGGCCGGCCTACCAAAATTACTCCAAGAGTGCATCGACAACTCATCCAGGAGGTCACAAAAGAACTTGCTTCAGCACCTGGACGACTTGCTGTAATTGATGGAACCATGAATTCTGCTCTCTACCAGAAAATCCTGAAGGAGAATGTCTGGTCATCAGTTTGTTCCCTGAAGCTCAAGAGCACTTGGGATATGCAGGAGGACAATGACCCAAAACACACCAGCGAGTCCACCTCTGAATGACTCAAAAAAACCAAAATGAATGTTTTGGAGTGGTCTAGTCAAAGTCTGGATATAAATCTGA
>VUQI01061005.1:0-16098 GCA_015106735.1 Paratilapia polleni
TCTTTTTTTTGGTTTTTTTTTTTTTTTTTTTTTTTTTTTTTTTTTATTGACTCCAGAATACTTTGGTATACAGAAGAGTTTGTGGTCAACTAAATGACTCCAAGGTGCCCAGGTCCTGTGGCTACAAAACAAGCCAAAATCATCACCCCTCCACCACCATGCTTGAAAGTTGTATGAGGTGTTTGTGCTGATATGCTGTGTTTGGTTTGAAACTGTGCATTATGTCCAAACATCTCCACTTTGGTCTCACCTGTCCAAAGGACATTGTTCCAGAAGTCTTGTGGTTTGTTCAGATGCAATTTTCCAAAGAGAGAAGAGGCTTTCTCTTGACAACCCATCCAAACAAGTCATACTTGTTCAGTATTTTAATTTAATTGTACTGTCATGAACCTCAACATTTAACATGCTAACTGAGGCCTGTAGAGTCTGAGATGTAGCTCTTGAGATTTTTGCAGTTTTTTCTGAGCACTACACGGTCTGACCTTGGGGTGAATTTGCTGGGACGGCCACTTCATAGAGTCCTGTGAAAACTTTTTTTCACATGACTGCAAACATTTCAACTGCTAGCCATACTTTGATCTAGTTATTTTGACCATTTATTCACTTTTTGATCATTACTTAGATGTTTGAATCGTTTATCCACTCCACGTGGCCGTGTCTTTTACTGCTTATCTATTACCTTTATGTACCTGTTAACTTTTCTGCTCAAACCTATTCAGGTCCACTCAAGTCTTTAATTAAACTGTCATTTCTGTTTTTTCTCATTACTTAAGCTAATCTTTCAACATACCACTGAACTACTGCAAAAGTACCCCCTGTGGTACCTGTACTCAGTTGGGAATCACTGTCTTAGAATATTAATGGAAAGGTAATGCTGTTTGACTGAAGCAACACTGACTGCAATTGATTCAATAACACAAACAAACCAACTGCAACCTTCAGGATTCTTGCTGTGTCTTGAATGTCAAATTCACAGTTGGAGCTACTGGAAACCTTTCCACCCAACATCAAGCGATCTCACACGCACTAACTGACAAAAACACACACAAGGCAGAATGGACTCACAGTTGGTCCTGTAGTTCCAATATGATATACTCAAGCTGTTCTTTCTCCAGTGTGTGGGAGAGGTCTGTGTCTGCTAGGCTCTGCTGAAGGGCTTTGTTTTGAGACACGGCCTCTGACAGCTGGGCTTCTCGTAGACGGACCAGCTCTTCCAGGTAACCCTGAGGCAAACAAACACACATCAGGTTTATTTATACACTGCACATGCACATTTGAATGGCCTGCTTTTCACTAAAAGCAAACAACCACTAAGCAGGAACAGCCACAGAGAGAAGCCACAATACAGATATTTCAGATGCAAAATATAACATCAAGCTGAATGTCTGTTTGTGTCGAAAACAAACCAAAGCTCTTAATTATCATGCAAACACCAAGGAAAATGTCACACTGGCATTTACTGCCTTCCTGCTCCATCATCCCAAATTAACACTTATATGAAACGCCCACTGATGCTACCTTCTGCTCCAGTGCCATGCGATACTTCTGCTCAAAGCGTTTGCACTTGCTGACCAAGTTGCTCTGCTCAGTGAAGATGGAGGCGGCGGTGGCCGTTTTGTCGGGGGTGCTGCTCTCACTGCCACTGCTCCCCAGAGTCCTCATCTCCTCCTCGTCACTGCTGATACTGTCTGTGCTGCACAGGAAAAAAATGTGCACCTCATTAGTGGACTTCCTGTCCATAAGTGGTAGGCAAATATATGACCATCTGACAAGACAATTCTGATAGAAAAAAATGCAACTACAATGCTCTTCTTTGGATGTTGGGTGCCTTTTGTTCTGTTCTCTGTCAAGATGATGCCACACTGCTTTAATAATGTTGAGGTCCAGGGTCTGAGGAGGCCAATCCATGACTGAGTGTTCCATTGTGCGTTTTTCTATCCAGGTATGCTTTTACTGCATTGCCAGTGTATTTTGGATCATTGTCATGCTGACAAATGAAGCCGCTGCCGGTCAGACCCTTTCCAGATGGTATTGCATGGTGGATCAAAATCTGATGGTACATTTCTTTGTTCATTGCTCCATCAATTTTGACAAGATCTCCAACACCACTGGCTGAAATGCAGCCCCAAACGATGACAGAGCCTCCAACGTGTTTTACAGATGGCTACAGACAATCACTGTTGGACCTCTCTCCTGACGTTCTTCGTACATATTGATGACGATTTGAACCAAAAATTTCAAATTTGGATTCATCACTCCATAAGACCTGTTCCCATTGATTTTCAGTCCAGTTCTTGTATAATTTGGTATACCTCAGCCTTTCTCCCTGCTTCCCTTCCTTAAGCAGCCACCTTTCCACTGAGACCATTTCTGATGAGTCTTCAGTTAACAGTAGATGGATCAACTGAAGGGCCAGATGCACCTCTCAGGTCCTGTGTCAGGTCGTTGCTGGATTTTTTTCTTAAGGATATCACTTTCAGATACCGTTTATCTGCTGTAGATAGTTTTTTAGGCCTGACACTACTTCTTTTGTCCTCCACTTACCCAGAGTTACCTCAATTTTTTTAAATACACACTGCACACCATGGCAAGATATGCCAGGTTTTTGGTTATTAGCTCCTTGAGAATTGCCTTGTTGGTGAAAAAATGCTATTTTATGCCTGTCAAACTGTGTTATCTTTGTTTTGTTTTTGTTTTTTTGTAGTTTCAAGTAAAGAAAAGGGGAAAAAATTATGTGTTTTTGTGACAGGCTGCTAGTAATAAAATGTCTAAAGATACAATTTAAAATTGGTTCTTTGCTGAGTTGTCTGTTATGTGTAGACATGACACTGGTTCATTCCTTGAGATAGGTGACCTTTTTATGCTTGAATGATTCATAGGTCAGTTTTAAGTGGCTTAAGAAAAAGAAAAAAAAACATTCCTCTGAAAATGGTCTGGTACAAGAACTGGTCTGAAAATGAGTGAAAAAGCAGCCAATGTCCAAGGAAAAACTTTGAAAGACCTTCAGAAAGTCTGGAGAACTTTTTGCTCAAGACCACTTTAAAAAAAATTACAAGAAAGTCTGGCTCCTTATAAAATAAAGACATGAGGGGTGGCTTAAGACTTTTGCACAGTATTGTATATCCCAAAAATGTTTTTAGGACTTTTAGACTTCTACAGGACTGGAAATGTTTTTGAAATAGTTGCCCTCTGTTTAAGGTTTAAGGCTTTACTTTTCAGATCTGAAAGCTACATCCATCTTTTATACTGGCTATGGTCCAAGCCACACGCCGCCACTGTGCCTCAATTTAAACAGAAAATTAGCCACAGTGACGTTACTCATTGCTTTTGGACTTTGCATTTTGATTTTGATGCCTCACCTTTAGCATCTTGGCCACAGCCATGTCTTTTGTTTTATTTTGTTTTTTGTTTTTTGTTTTTTAATTGCCAGAAGTTACCGTTTTTGGACGAGACAGAAGAACGCTCATTTATTAGCTAAGGCTAGCACCCCCTACATGCTCACTTGCTGATTACTGCTAAATAACAGACCAATAAGGTAAGTAGTTTCACTCCCCAAAACTATTTCTGCATCATGTCATAAATATGCTTTTTAATACATTTAATATAGCTTGGCATTCTAACATGGGAGTCTATGGGGACTGGCTCACTTTTGGAAGTGGCCATTAGAGTAACTGCAGGTTTTGGCACTTTTACCTTAATTTTTCTGCCCCAGAATTTTCTGCTTGGCTGCAGCTTACTGTTCTACCTTAATTGTATTTTTAGCGTTTTCTGAATATCCATGTCACCATTTGCTTTTTTCTTACTCTAGCTGCTAGGTTCAATATGTAGTGTATCTGTTTACACTGTCAGGCTCATGCAGCTCTGGCTCGCCCGATGTACTGATGTACCGAAACAGGTGGATGACCAATTATACTGTACCTACTGCAAGCACATTATCTAAATTTCTTGCACTAAAGTGGAAAATTATGGCAGTATCAGGGGGCTGGATCTGGGAAGGGACAGAATATAGGAGGAATGGGGGGGAAGGTGGCAAAGGTCATATTAGGCTTTTCTGGCCCCTAATTGTGCTCTGGAGGTCTGAATAGAGCCATATTATACTAAAATAATACTGACACATAATTGTGTATGATAGGCATAACCTTTTAACCTTTATTTTTTCATTTCTACAGTAATTCTTATACAGACCCTGTCCACATGTGCATGGGTATTATGGATAACACAGCTTTATCTATGAGTTTTGGCCTTTCGTCCACATGTAAACTGAAAACTGAGTTTCTAAATAACTCGTAGTAGTCATAAACTAACCTCTAAATTTTATTCTGCGGAGAATGTACGGATTTTTTGAGAGGATGTCTGACCAAGCGCGATGAGGAACGCTTCACCCTGGAGGACCTTAGGAACCACACCTGGCTCAACTGACTTCTCCACTCCATGGAGTATTTTTTACAAATTTGTTGTGTTTTATTGTTTCCACAGAGCCCAGCCGGCAGGAAGCAGTTTGAAGTCAAAGTCAGACCTCCATCTGGTCTTTAGACACAATACCCCTTTATACCCAGCCATCTGTGGAGAGGGGATCTCTCTTTGAATTGCCTTTCCTGATGTTTCTTCTCTATGAGCTTAACTTTCAGAGGAATATTTCCTCGTCTTCTTAGAGAGCTTGGGCTGGGTTGGACGCTGTTGCTACTATGAGCCTGGGAACAATTGGATTGCATTCAAAAGTATCTTCCACAAATCCTAAGACTAACTTTGTTGAAAGAGAAAAAAAAAGTCCCAGAGCCAGCAAGATTAAAAAGAATATAAACCAAATTATCAATCAGATTAGCAACAGCAACATTAATTGGGGTATTGTAAGTAAATTGATCAATGAGTTAAGTAAAAGCAACACCAATTGGCAAAAATATGGCACTTTATCAATAGGTTAATAAAAAAAAATCAACTGTCTGATTTATTAATCAGACAATTAATAAATAAATGAGAATATATACTTTCTTTATGAAAGATTACAGTTGTTCAAGAAAAATAAAAGGGTTTTAATGATAGCACTGTAAATAAAAAGTCAAATTACATGTGTGAAAAATCTATTGATAATTTGAAATAGGTCTTTAAAACACGCTCTTTAGCAGTGGACACCGTTTACAGAAAAAATTGATTCTTGCAAGAAAAATGTTCTTTCAATGGTCTGGATTCATTTAAACACCGCTTACCTGCACTGTTATTTCAGTCTTGTTTTTACATTGAAGTTCGGTCAATATGGAAAAATGTTTTCTGAGTCAGTACATAAAAAGAAAAAAACCTTAACACTAATTTAAATTTGGGCGGTTTTCCCCCCGTCAACATCTTCTCTTCCACATTCAAGCATGAAGGAGGTCAACCATGGCCCATTCCACACTGCTCTGAAAACAACTGAAAAAACAGCAGCGCACAGAGAAAAGCTTTATTTATTTATTTATTTATTTTTAACCACACCAGTCGTCCATCGTTACGCCCCACTTTCCCAATTTGTCAGATTTCTCTCCTTGCAACTTCTTCCTCTTCCCAAGGTGAAATTCAAGTTGGGGTCAAGGGTTTCTGTTTTGACACCGTGGTGGAGATCCAGCAAGCATTGCAGACGCACAAGTACACGTGATCTGAACAGGACTTGCATGGAGCAACATAAAAATAACAAGAGCTATGGTCCAAAGGTACACAAGGAGACACCATTAAAGCTGTTAATGGCCATATTTAAAATCATATTAAAAAATTCAAAAGCTTTGCCTTTTAGCATGGCCAGAGTCTTTAGATCAGACTGACCAAATATCAAGTTGATCTAATTAAATCTCTAGGAGTTTGTTAAAGCATAATACTTGGAAATTGCAAAAAACATGGCAAAACTGCCTCTTAAATTCAAAATGATGGACTTCCTGTTTATGGCATGGCTCCACGAGGCTTTTTTATGCATCTTAGGACATTACGTGAAGTTACAGAATTCCATACATACAGGTGAAACGTAGCGCCAGGACTACTTTGTTGAAATTTTGTATGTAGTGCTACAGTAGCACCCCCGTGCAAGACCCATAAAATATGGACGTTTTTGGGGTTTTTTTTGCCACGACACAGGTGTGTGCCAGGTTTCATGAATTTTCAAGCCTTCCTAGCTTAACACTGTCAGTGCTCAGGCCCTAATAAAACCTACAGTACACCAGAGACATAAGAGATGGGCTGTGTGCTGTGAATTTTTTTAAATCTCATACCTCTGAGTGAATTTCAGGTAAGGCGTGTAGTCGATCACAGCAGGGCAGCTGCCGTCCAGACCCTCACCTTTCAGACAGAAGCTTAAGAGAGAGCAGGATGAAAGCTTAAAGTAGCGTCTGTCCTGTTAAAGTATGCGACAGTTTGAAATGCAGCAAATTAATCGTAATGGTATGCAAGTCTGTGCCTTCAGAGCTTCAGCAGTGTCCGCTCTCATCACTTCCTCCTTCTGATTTCCTTCAGGTTTCTAAGGATGATGTGATTTACTTAACTTAACTTGAAAATGTCCTTGCATCTATCACCTAAACTATACTTTTCAATCAGTAGCCCCTTCATCAGGAGCACATAACAGTGTATTGTCTTAAGCACCTCTAATTTTATTCAAATTATTGAATGTAATTTATTAGCCAAATGCACTGATTTTGGTTTATGTAATTATTTTCCCATATAATGGTTTCATTTAGTTATAAATAAAGAAATCATAAATCATTTTTCAAAAGAAGCATTGCAAACACTAAAACATCCACATTTTGTGGTATCAGGACATAGCAGTAACATTTTGTTCTGTTCAATTAGCACAAATTTTTAGAGGCTTGACTATTTTGACACAAATTGTAATGATAATAAAATTTTCTTTCAGTTACAGTACTGTGCAAAAGTCTTGAGCCACCCCTCATTTCTTTTTATTTTGTCTCTAAGGAGCCAGACTTTCATGTATTTTTTTTAAAGTGGTCTTTGGCAATAGTTTAGCAACTTTGGACATTGGCTCCTTTTTCACTCATTTTTAGTCCAGTCCTTGTACCTGACCATTTTCAGAGGAATGTTTTTTTTTCCTGTTTGCTAAGCCACTTAACACTGACCTATGAATCATGAATCAAGCATAAAAAGGCACCTAACTCAAGGGATGAACCAGTGTTGTGTCTACACATAACAAACAACTGAGCAAAGAACCTATTTTAAATTGCATCTTTAGGCACTTTGTTACTAGCAGCCTGTCACAAAAACACATAATTTGTTCCCATTTCTTTACTTGAAACTACAAAAAATGCCAAAGATAACACAGTTTGACAGGCATAAAATACTATTTTTGCACCAGAAAGGTGATACCCAAAGAGCTATTAGCTGAAAGCTTGGCTTGCATGGTGTTCAGTGTGTCCTTAAAAAAAATTGAGGAAACTGGACAAGTGGAGCACAAAAGTAGAAGTAGTAGGTTAAAAAAAAAAAAACTATCTACAGCAGATGAACAGTCTCTGAAAGTCATATCCTTAAGAAATAGGAAAGAAATCCAGCAAAGATCTGACACAGGACCTGAGAGATGCACCTTCAATTGATCCATCTACTGTTCACTGAAACTTCATCAGAAATTATCTCAGTGGAAGGGTGGCTGTCAAGGAGCCACTCATAAGGAAGGGAAACAGGGAGAAAAGGCTGAGGTATGCCAAAATACACAAGAACTGGACTGAAAATCAGTGGCAACAGGTCTTATTGAGTGATGAATACAAATTTGAAATTTTTGGTTCAAATCATCATCAGTATGCACAGAGGAGGTCAAGAGAGAGGTACAACAGTGAGTGTCTACAGCCATCTGTAAAACACGTTGGAGGTTCTGTCATGGTTTGGAGCTGCATTTCAGCCAGTGGTGTTTGGGATCTTGTCAAAACTGATGGAATTATGAACAAAGAAATGTGCCATCAGATTTTGATCCACCATGCAATACCACCTGGAAAGTGGTATTACTTGTATTTCTATATATGTTTGCACATGTTTCAGTAAACCACTGCAGCCATTTCAAGCTCAAGACTTTTGCACAGCATTTACTTCTGAGGAGCTTGGTCTCTCTTGGCTTATGTAGCACAGTAGATTGGGTAACCAGAACAGCAATGACATCACAATTCACAGGCTGTAATGTGTGAAGTAAAGAAAGAAACTTTTATGTTTTTTTGTTACTGGTTGGCTGTATTGCACAAACTAAAAAGAAATAAAACCCACTGAGAAGTCAAGGAGGCTCATAGACAGTCATATCCAGGACAAATTAATCTAGTTCACTACCAAATTAAAGTGTTTGAGTTCAGGAGTATTATGTACTACATCATCAGTAATAAACAAGGCCATAAAAAGCATGACAATATGTCATAGCATTGACCATGTTACTGATGTTAGCTGATTTGGGAGTCAACCAATAGTGTGCATGAAGGTTATGCTGTGAAAATGGAAAAGTGCACGTAAAATGACAAATATGACTTCGAGCACAGTTTGGCTGAAGACCCATTTGGTGATCATTGTGTGTAAGTTTGATTAAATTCTGACCAATACTGCAGGAGGACTAACGATTCTTGTGAAATGTGGTCGGATCGATGGACGGACGACTACACCTCGCCACGGCATGAACTCATTGGTCCTTTGGCCGGATGAATTGTTCAAAATTAGGAAAAGGAAAAAAAAGCATTTTCATACCAATAAATTTTTTAATGTACTTTCATTTAAAAACAGGACACACCCAATCTGACCATAACTGCAGCTGCAGTTGGCTACCATAAAACTACATTTGCAAAACATTTCCAGGGCATACATTGGTTGATGAGACATTTTATATACAGTGCTTAACAAATTTATTAGATTGCCACCCAATGTAAGGTTTACGCCACAGCTGCCCTAAATTAACAGTATTGGTAATTACCAAAATCATTTTTTATGTTTCTGTAATGGTTAATCCACCAGTATTTACAAGCCCTTTAATCAAAGTTATATTTTTAATGCTAAATTATAATTATTGTTGTTATCCATGAATTTTCAAATTTACTGTTTTACAAAAAAATCTGAAAAAAATAGTAAAGCACTTTATTTTAGTTAGCTAGTATATATTTTCTGTCTGAGAGGGCAAGACTCACCACTTTTTATTTTTGATTAAGATGCCAATTACAGTTATTTACTTGCATTTCTGAACAGAAAAAAATTGCTTTAGTAGTTGAATGTTATATTTGATTAATTTACTACTTCTTTGGGTATAAAAATATGAATTCAGTTTGAAATTCCTCACTCCTATTCCAAATGGTTAAACTTCAAGAACTCACTGAAGAGGAAAAAGTCTGCATTAAAGCACTTTGTGATGCTGGATGGTCTTTCTTGTTTTTATGACAGGCGGTCTAATAAATTTGTTAAGCATTGTATTTATGGATACAATTTGGAATCCTTTTTTTTTTTCCAAAATGCAAATAATAAAAAAAAAAAAAATAACAATTTAACACCCACCAGGTCAACTCATTCAGGATTAGGGCTAGGTTCATCAACTCTCCCGTTTTTAAATGAACGAGGATAGAAAAATCTACCAGTATGCAAATTTTCAGGCTTTTTTTTTACATTTTGAAAAATCCTTGTTAAAATTTCAACTAATCCACCATAGTAATTTTTTTTTTTTAATTTTCTGACATCACATGTGGAAAATCCCCATTTTCTTATTTCAGAACATCATGATGAGTACCTGAAGTCGATGGTGTTGAGTCCGATGAGCGTGTCTGCTAACAGCCCGGCCTCCTCTCCCAGCATGATCGCTCCATCCTCATAAAATCTCCTACAGTCAACATACATCAGTAAGATTCATTCAGCTCAGAGCAGGCAGGTGTAGCTGGAAAATGTATGTGATAACAGGTGGCTTGTAGTAATGTTTTTGGAGGGAGAGTAATTATTAACATGCAGTACACAGATGTGGGCAATGGCCATTTGAGCACGTCAGTTACAGCTCTGATAAAACAGTTATGCCTGGGTTGAGGGTGACTGTTTTATTTAGACCTGCTGGTTTTGAAGTCCCTCAGTGCAAATGTGATGTACTCTGACAGTCTTTTCTCCATCAGGACGACTCTGATCCATGCCCTGCCCTGCAGAGACAGACAGGTGACACTCATCTGTTAATGGAAGCTTCTGTCATCCGATTAAACAACCAGTTACATGTCTAAACATGCCATTATGTGCCATGTCTCACAGGGCATAAATGTCTTCATTAAATTGCTGTTAATGACCTGGCATGTAAAAATCACATTAAATATTCCCTAGTGTTTTTGATTGAATTGAAAAGCCCACAGTCATTGCTCAGGGAATATTAGGACTAAAAATGCCTGTAAAATATGTGGCCGTTAGCCATCCAGCTGTTTTCTCTCTTACATGAGTATCTTTTGTTCTTTTCTAAGAGGTCAATGGAAAGTAGAGCAAAATCACAAATGATTACACACTGATTCTGCACTGTGTGCCGTAGGTCAGAATACTTCAACTTTGGTTCTGTGCATATTAAACTGGTTTATTGCAGTTTGCCAAGTCAAATATGTCTTTCAGTAAATGTATGTTTGTATTTGACTGCTTTGCAAAAATTGTTTTATCCCTGCTTCTTCTTCTTCTTCTTCAAAAAAACAAACAATCAAATCAGGTCCAAAGATAGTTTTATTATTACCTTCGCTCTCGATAATCGCACATTTTCCATGCTCTCAATGCTTCGGATGCAATTATGAGGTACTTTACTGCAGGCAGCTTTTATGTAATCCCAGAAACTCCGAGGAGTCTCATAGCCGAACCAAGATGTCTGACCTGAGAGGAAAAAAAAAGAACGAAAAAAAAAAAGAAACAAAGATTTGTACATCGGCATGCTGATCTGGCTCTGTTCTGGGACCCCATGGAAAGCTGGAGGTCAGAAGAGCAGCAGAGAATAGAGTAGACAAATATAACATTGATCAAGTCAGACAGCACGAGTTAATGTTGGGGTGGCTTTCAGTTGCACAGCAACTGTGGGCAGGCTAAAGCAGCTTGAATAGCACGCTCCACATGGATGTGTAAAAGGGTAAAAGCTGAGCCATGAGATAATGTCGGTTAGCATTGAGATCAGCTGATCTGCCTGGATTACGGCTGCGCTTGACTTCATAGCCTGTTTCAATAACAACACAATCGATTTTAAACATGATCTCTAGTTTAAAAGGTGCAATAAGCAACTTCTGATACTCTTAAATGATGTGGTGACATAAATTGTGCTGTTACAAGACTTACATTATTTCTCGGTAAGTCAGAAAGTGTAGAGGTCCAAATACTGTTCATTCACATTAACAATACTCTGTGTACTTGATATTTATCTGGTAAATTATCAATGAGATTGTCATTTCTACATAAACCTGACAGCATTTTCACAGATTGAAGCATCCTGAGAAATTGAGGTAAAAAGGCATATATAACCACAACATCCTCTCTTCATTTCTGGCATGTGAACATTGTACATATCTTTATTATCCTGTGTTTTCTTTCTCCCTTTGTTTCCTGTACCTCTCCCATCAGCTCATCAAATAAACGCAAAGTGACTACTAATTATACTCACGTGAGTTGGTTTTTATAGCTGCACCTGCATGCTTGATTTTCTTTTTGTTGTTTTGTTTGATTTTCAATAACATGTGGATGAGAAGAGTGTTTCATACCTTTGAGTCGATGACTGAGGATGTGCTCCAGGATGGAAACAAAGTTAATGAACTCTGGAGATGAGTCATCTATTGTCTCAAAACAAGAGCGATCCAGCAGAGTCTTCACTGAAAACCTGAACATAACAACCAGATACACAGGTATTAAAATCAATCATCGGGCCTGTATCTTAAAGGGAAACTTCATCAACATTGCCTGTATAGTTGTAAAGGGATTCAGCCTTGGTACACTGTGTGCTCCTGAAGGTAAGCTACCCGACTATTAATCTATAAGAAAAGCTTGCACTGAAAACTACAGGTGCAGCAGTTAAAAATAAATGTTATTTACCAGATGGGAGAGAATAATAACTGCATTATGTAAGATTTGTTGTTTGGAGCTTAAATGATTAAGTACTTAAAGTTAGGATATCTCAGCCTCTGATTTTTACCATTCTGACTCTTCTGCAATAATAAATCACTGAGGTTTACATGTGAGACATGAATTCCCACTTCTCTACACTGACATCCAAACATCCACAGTGCCAAAACACTTCTTGCTGCTGACTGATCTAAACTGAATGGTGTCAAAGTCAAATACACACTCCAACCACATGCTGTCAAAATAAGACGCTTCTTCAAAGATCTAATTCTGAGCTCCTGGACTGGTAAAGTGCATTTTCCCAAAAGCACATGAGAACAAACAAACAAATCTTAATTAACAACCACACTTAACATTTCTGTCATCAATTACACGGCAAAGAAAATAAACACATGGCCTCAGTCGTTGTAATGAGACCCTTGATTAATCTCCTGTGATGAAACCAGCCATAATGTGCAGCCCACTATGACAGTCGACCGACTCTGCCTAATTTGATTGGAACTGATTATGCAGGAAGGAAAGTTAATAGAGAAGGCCGCAATGTGTCACTGTGTGTGTGTGCTTTATGAAATCGGCCAGTGTGTGTGTGCAATCTGACTTCATATATCTCTCTTCTTCTCTTTTTCCCTGTTGTTGCTTAGCAGCAGGGTGACCACAGGCTGTGGAAGAGGGTTAAAGCTGACGGATTTCCAGGAGTAAAGGCTTAAATTAATCACATGTCATGTGTTTTAACTTTCAGACACGAAGAAAAACAACCCAGCTCATGAAAGGCCATTTAGTCAGACACCATTTCCTTTCTGTGCAGCACTTATCCTGTCAGTTATGACTTCTTGAGACACTGACACAAACTATTTTCACATGAACTTCCAATCAGCGTGATAAAACCTGAAACCCTGAAAATTAGCAGCTGCAGCAAAGACTGGCCTTCAAAATGTGTGAAGACGACTTTAACACAAGTCAAACCACTTGTTTCCACTTGTATCAGTTGAAAATACACACATGCACACGCACGCACACACACACACACACACACACACACACAGGTGTTTTAATGTTAACTGACATGTTGAAGTCAAGCACACGATATCAGCACTGAAGCGTCTGAAGTTGTGAAAACCTTGTTTCGAGGCGACTGACAATAACCATCATCAGCTGCATTTCAGTGCCAATGAGAAAAGTTACTCATGATGTGACAGCTCATGAATTATCAACTCTGTTATAATGATCAGAAAGTGCATATTTTATTAAAGAATATGGAACAGGTGTTGACACGTCAGCACAAATGGCACAGATTAAAGTTGTCTTAATTAATTTTGATACAGCAGAGCTGGATTAGTGATGAGTGTTTGACTTTTGATGACAAGTCAAATGTCTGCTGTGAAACATGAATAACTCCATGAGATATACAGTCATGTGAAAAAGAAAGCTTTCACAGGACTCTGTGCAGTCCTGTGAACAATGATTCAATAGCTTGTTAAACCACCTTTAGCAGCAATTATTTGAACAAATTGTTTTCTGTATGACTTTATCAGTCTCTCACACTGCTGTGGGGGAATTTTTCTTTGCAACGTTGCTTCAGTTCATTGAGGTTTGTGGTTATTTGTTTACGCACAGCTCTCTTAAGGTCCCACCACATTTCAGTCGGGTTGAGGTCTGGACTTTGACTGGGCCACTGATTCTTTTCTTTTTCATTCAGCCATTCTGTTGTAGATTTGCTGCTGTGCTTGGGATTGTCTCAAATCTGGCCAAGCTTTAGCTGACTCTATAATACTTTGGCATACAGGAGAGTTCATGGCCGACTCAATGACTGCAAGGTGCCCAGGTCCTGTGGCTCCAAAACAAGCCCAAATCATCACCTCTCCACCACTGTGCTTTACAGTTGGCATGAGGTGTTTGTGTTGATATGCTGTTCTTGGTTTTCTCCAAACATGGTGCAGTGCATTATGTCCAAACATCTCCACTTTGGTCTCATCTGTCCAAAGGACATTGTTCCAGAAGTCTTGTGGTTTGCTCAGATGCAACATTGCAAATCTAAGTTGTGCTGCCATGTTCTTTTTAGAGAGAAGAGGCTTTCTCCTGGCAACCCTTCCAAACAAGCCATACCTGTTCAGTCTTTTTCTAATTGTACTGTCATGAACTTTAATATTTAACATGCTAACTGAGGCCTGAAGAGTCCGAGATGTAGCTCTTGGGTTTTTTGCAGTTTCTCTGAGCATTGCACGGTCTGACCTTGAGGTGATTTTGCAGGGACATCCACTCCTGGTAAGACTGGGTTATTATATTAAGACACACCTGAATGCCCCAGACCACCAAACTGCCAAAATGTCTGCTTTTATAGAGGTGCTCACACCTCTATAAATTAATCAATTCCATTTGAGTAGCAGCACCTGGCTGCTACTTACCCTCTTAATTCTTATGGTAGCAATAAGGGTATACTTAGTTTTCACAGGATTGTAAATTAAGTACTCATCTTGTATTCAGCAGACCATTTGGTCAGATAGATGGCCATACACAGGTTCTTAGAAAACTTTACTTCATCTTGGTTCTCTTCTGTTGAGCTTTCAGTAGTCTGCACAAAGCAAAAATGTTTCTGATTATTTGTGTTCAGGTATACTATAAGCAAACACTGCCTTCTTGTTTGTTCACCATTTTAGTAGCATTTTCAGGCCTGAATATACAAGCCTGCCTGTTTGCCACTCTTATATGATGAATGCTGTAATATCTGCGTGCATAACATGCTTACCTTTTAGCCGTCATTTGACAGCCTGAGCACATCTGCTCCATGTCAACTTGAGAAAAAAAATCCAACCAGACAGAATAAGTGAAAATAACTGTGTGGGTGTCAGGCACATTTAAATCTATAAAAAAATAGATCTAGAAACTGTCTAAAGCAGTCTGCAGCTGGCATTTAAAGCACAAAATTATAAAACAACTATACAGTGTTTCTCGCAAACCCACAGTCCATCCACACACGTCATGAGGATGCCTGCAGAAAGAAAAGGGATCATTTTCAATTTTTCCCCATTTCTGCTTTAAGTTGGCCGCACGGTGGTGCAGTGATTAGCACTGTTGCCTCACAGCAAGAGGGTCCTGGGTTTGGATCCACATGCTGGCTGGGGCCTTTCATGTTTGCAGGGTACCTGGATTTTCTCCAGGTACCCTGGCTTCCTCCCACATTCCAATGGCATGCATGTTAGGTTAACTGGTGATTCTAAATTGGCCATAGGTGTAAATGTGAGTGTGGGTTGTCTGTCTCTCAGTGTTAGCTCTGCGACAGATTGGTGGCCTGTCCAGGGTGTACCCTGCCTCTTGCCCCATGACAGCTGGCATAGGCTTAAGCCTCCCCGCAACCCTGAATTGGATAAACAGAAGAAAATAGATGGATGGATTCTGCTTTAAGTGTTTACAATGATGACTCAGTGTTTTAACCTGTTACTGTTAAGTGCAACAGGTAAATCTTGAATGACAACATATACAAATATAAAGTTGGTGTTGTTTGAGATTGCTGAGTAATATGTTACTATGAAAACAGAACAGAGCATCTAAAACAGGGAGATTACAAGCAAGTGGCATATTTTCTTTAGCTAATCTGTACATGGGCAATATTTAGTCAGTTTAAATAAAGACCTGGAAAAAGCCAATACAGGACATGCACTATATTGCCAAAAGTATTCACTGACCCATCCAAATCATTGAATTCAGGTGTTCCAATCACTTCCATGGCCACAGGTGTACAAAATCAAGCACCTAGGCATGCAGACTGCTTCTACAAACATTTGTGAAAGAATGGGTCGCTCTCAGGAGCTCAGTGAATTCCAGCGTGGTACCGTGATAGGATGCCACCTGTGCAATAAGTCCAGTCGTGAAATTTCCTCGCTACTAAATATTTCACAGTCAACTGTTAGTGGTATTATAACAAAGTGGAAGCGATCGGGAACGACAGCAACTCAGCCACAAAGTGGTAGGCCACGTAAAATCACAGAGTGGGGTCAGTGGATGCTGAGGCGCATAGTGCGTAGAGGTCGCCAACTTTCTGCAGAGTCAATAGCTACAGACCTCCAAACTTCA
>VUQI01061006.1:0-15416 GCA_015106735.1 Paratilapia polleni
CATATCCATATCCTCCACGGGCATCTGTCTGGGTATCTGACTACTATCTCAGCACTATCTCAGCAATGAAGCTGGTGAGTTACCAGTATATACTGGATGAATGTCTGCTGCTCCATTTACTGTTCTTAGACCTGCTTTAAACACTGCAACAGCATTTCAGGAAATGCTTCATAAACCAAGAAGAAAAGAATCAAAATAGTTTATAAATTGTGAAATATGCCCAAAATGCATGAGATAAAACACAATGAACCAACCATTGAATATAACAAATCTCTACATAATCTGGCAGAGAAAAGTTGTCTAAATGATAAATTCAAATTAAAAATGACACTCATTAAAATAGACTAAATAATCAGGTAAAAGTAAATGAAGGCTTTGTGACCAAAAAACATGTAGAATGTAGCTTACTTAAATGTCAACGCCACTGGAAAAAAAAAAAAAAAATTCCATCCATGTGCATGAATTTCACACAGTTACTCAGTGATATCTAACAAATATTTGTCAAACTAATAAATGCATTCAAGGATGATAAAGTCTTACACAATCAATTCAATTAACAGAACAACTGAGGAAATCTATTGTGTTTATTCTTTGTAATAGCTATAGAGCGTTTAGATAAATAAATCTTTATTTCATTGCTGCCACCAGCCTGCCAAGTTATCTATTGTACTGTGAATGCATCTATTATTTAATTATTGAATAATAATAGATTCAAATACAGTGCTTAACAAAATGAGAAAGACCATCCACCATCATGAAGTGCTTTAATGTGGACTCTTTCCTTTTCAGTGAGCTCTTGTTTTACCATTTTGAACAGGAGTGAGGAATTTCAAACTGAATTCACGTTTTTATACCCAAATTTGAGCCGGCACACTGGACTTCTCTCAGAAGTCAGATATGAATCAAGCATAACATTCAACCACTAAAACAATTTTTTCTGTTCAAGATTGAAAGTAAATAATTGTAATTTGGCATCTTAATCAAAAATAATAATGTGCTTTACTATTTTTTTCTGCACTTTTATAAAATGGTAAATTCAAAAATTCATGGGTAACTACAATAATTATATTTTAGCATTAAAAAAAATCGTTTTGATTAAAGAGCTTGCACACACTGCTGGATTAACCCTTACAGAAACATAAAAATTTTGGTAATTACCAATACTATTCATTTGGGGCAGCTGTGGCATAAATCTTACACTGGGTGGTGGTCTAATAAATTAGTTAAGTAAAATAGTGAGAAACACACTGACAGCTGACAAGCTACATGTTGAGCACACAATGAAATGCTGTTTGTGTGGGTTCACATCAGTTCCATATAGCAGACGAGTGAAGCGGTAACTAAAAGTGTTAACAAGATAACACACACACCCACACACACACACACACACACACACACACACACACACACACACACACATAATGAGGGGAGAGGGAGCAATAGCTGTCTATGAAGCCTCCTTTACAGGGCATTGTCTTTGTGAGCGTACACATGCTGAGTGTTAATGCATGTGTGGCTTTATGTTTGTGTGAATTAGCAGTGGCTTCAAACAACTAAACAACAACTATTTACACCCACAAGGAATTTCCTGTACTTAACAAGAGAGGGTTGGTCTGTGTGTGTGTGTGTGTGTGTGTGTGTGTGTGTGTGTGTGTGCAGGGGTTGGGGGGGGGGTTCCTTTTTAGTAGCTCTGTAATCTGTAAACAGCAACCTCTGTATTAATAGCAGTTCACAGCCAGCAGGCCATTTGCTCTATTTATGTGGTAGTTTGTGTGTGTTTAATGTAATACATGTGTGTAAAATAATTTTCTTGCATGTTTTTTTTTTTCTGCGATGGAATGTTAAAAACAGAAAGCTGTGTGAGAGAGAAGTAAAAAGAAAAATATGCAAAGACTGATAATGTCAAATGGGAAATTTATTGGTTCAAATAGAACTGGCCTGCATGTGTACATACATGGGTTGGTGTTCATTGCTTCCTCGTGGTAGTTGCAGTAATGTCTCCAAATGAAAAAGAAATCAGTGGCAGTGATAACCATGATGTATTTAATTTTTAATTAAAAAAAATCAAAGCAAATACAGTAACATTTCTTTTCTTTTTTTTATTTATTTGATTTTAAACAGTCCTTTTCCTCCTAGCCAATCTTAAATCCTTCACACCAACAGCTGTGACTGAACATGAAAGATTTAGAGAGAATATTTATTTGCAGGCAGCATTAAACGTTTACAGCCCAAACTCATCACATGAACGATCTAAGAAAGAGGAAACAAAGAGATTGCCAGTGTGTATAAGACTCAGTGATGAAAGGAGATGAGGTCACATTACCAGGATTTCTGTGCTGAAGATTTCAACCAAAGCAATATTCTCCTGGGCAATTAGTGTTGAAGATGAGAGAACATTACGTTTCTTTGCTGCTAGTTCTTATCTATTAAGGTGGAATTCTGAAAGTTGCTGTTTCAGATGGTGTTGCATTGAAATCAAAGGCAGTGTGTGAAAGAATGATTCACAGAAGTTTTATAACCTTGACAAGTACATTTTCAAGAGACTCCTATGGGCCTGAGAGCGTCTGTTGCAAGAGTTGAATACCTGGGGTTAGATTTCAGCTGCCTGGCTTTGCTCTGTCGGAGTCTGTGGAGAACCTTGAGATGAGCAAATTTCAGCTTATAGCATAGGGCAAAACTGTCTTAACTTGTATTCTTTTTGTCAATGAATCACTCAAAAACCTAAACGATACTGACTGCATGTTACTAGCAAGTATGGTTAGCCTTTGTACACAACTCTGTGTTTATAGAGCTCCACATCTGCCAGACAACCTAGACTTACATAAATAAGCCTCACTGCTGCACTGGCTGGTTCCTGTATTACAACAAACCCACAAATTGCACATATACCATCCTGTTTCTGTAAATAGTCACAAATAGTATTTAAGATTCATTTTGATTGTCATTATGCAAAAAATGGTTCTATAACAAAAACTCACATATTCCTTTTCGGCTACTCACACAGAGACATTAAATCAAAACATTATACCCACCTACCTAAAATTCCTTGGGTTCCCCTCACCCCACCAGATAGCTCTGATGTGTTGAGGCATGGACTCCCCAAGATCCCTAAATGTGTCTCACGCTACAACGCGTTAGCAGCAAAATGTTGAATACTGTAAACTGAAAGATTGGGCCTCCTTGCATTGGACTTATTTTCCAACACATCCAGTGGATGCTTGATCAGACTGGGGCTGGGGAATTTGCAGACCAAGTCAAGTCATGTTCCTCAAACCACTCCTGAATAATGTTTTGGGGTGTGGCAGAGTACATTACACTCCTGAAAGAGGCCACTGCCATCAAATACCATTGCCATGAAGGGGTGTATGTAGTCTGCAGCAGTGTTTATGTTGGTAGTATGTGTGAAAGTAACAACCACATGGATGCCAGGATCCAAGGTTTACCAGCAGAACATTGCCCAGAGCTTCACTTTCTGTAGCGCTTTCTGCTGTCATCTCTTTCTGTGCATCCGGCCATCCACATGATCTAAAACAAAACATTCTTCAGACCAGACGAAGCAGGATTTGGGCTCATCCAGGTAACTTTGGTGTTAACCTTGGGTTTTCAGTATTAAAAAGGTGGTTCACTTCTTACCAGGGTATATTGCCATGGTAACTTATGCAACAGACCTAACCTGCTGCAGAGCAAGTTATGTTTGGGATTAGAGATCAACAGGAACGAATCGCCTACTCAGGAAAATAGTGTCACCTTCCTGGAAGATCCCTCAAACCTGTGTGTGTGGACAGCAGGGGGGTCTGAAGTTTTTTAATAGCGTCTAAAGTCTTTGTCTTTTGAGCATCAGTAAGAAATATAGGTTCTTGGATGAAACTTTATTCCTTGATTATTTGTATAACAATTTTATTGTGCTGTATGCCTTAATATATGATCCTTAAACAGAGGACCTATTTGTACTTGTTGACCTTATATCAAACTGTAGTCTAAGCCTATGTTGGAATTCTGTTTTTATATTTAATATTTAGGCTACTCTGAAACCGTTAAACACCACCAGGGCTGCAGCTGAAGGAATAAAAACTAGAATTTTCTTCTACATATCTAAATATGATTTTAATGGAATAATAATTATAATCCATCAGATTCTCCTATGTCTTAATGACAGAGCATTGATACTCCGTTAACTTACACAGTTGGAATTTTTGCCAACTTTCCTTCCTTGCTTCAAAAAGGCTAAACATTATTAATATAGTAGCTCTTTTCAACTCTTACTTACCAAAGTGTTTAAAGTGCACACACATTCACACTGTGCGTTTAAGATTTAACTACTGTAGAGCACTTTTCCTGCTACAAAAACTCATACTGCTGATTTGTCTGCAGCAGCTGTGTTTCAGCACACATTTTTCTGAAATTATAGTTTTTTTTCTTCCTTTGTAATATCAGCTGCTCTGCTGCTAGTAGACTTATCCATGTTTGTGATTGGTCAGATGCTGCCAGCGTCCCTTTCATGTGAACACACTTGTAGCTAGATTAAGGTTTTCAGTAAAGTAGAGTAGCTCTTATGTGAGACCACGCGGGCCAGCCTTCGCTCCCTTTATTAATAATAAATGAATAAATGAGTCTTCGGAACCCATGACCATGTTACTAGTTTACTGGTTATCCTTCCTTGGACCACTTTTTGTAGATCCTAACGACTGAAAACCGGGAACACCCCAGTAGACTTGTTGATTTATAGATGCTTTTATTCATGCTTTGTCAAGGGATCATGATTTGTCCTATATGTCAAAGTCACTCAGCTCCTTAGCCCGCCCATTTTTTCTGCTTCAAACAAATCAACTTCAAGGGCTGACTGTTCACTTGCTGCCTAATTACTACTACTAATACTACTGCCTAATTACTTTCTACAAACACTGAATGCAGGGCTGAGAGCCACAAAAGGGTAGGAAAGTATTAGCAGACAGACTTCTCATGAGATTTGTTAAAACAGTAAAAAACTTAATATGACGTCAGCCTGATGCTTTAATGTTACTTACTCTTGGTTTACTGAAGATTGGCAGTGTTGGATTTTCCTCATAAAGACAAAATAAAGCTTTGTACTGCGCTGTGCTGGAATTGGCTTTGTTAGATCAGAACCCTTACTTTTCAACTTCATCTCCATGTTTGCTAATACTGAGCACTATGACAATCAGAAGCTTACTTATGGATCGTCAAAGTGGAACCTTCCAATTATATGATTCAGAACATGTCCTGCATTTTGTTTTCTTTTTTGTTTTCGTTATTATTGTTTAGGGCTAAGTGAGCAGGGCCAGGGAGGGTTTCCTATGCTAACACTGGAGGAATGTGATGGTACAGTGGGAGATGTGTGTTCTGATTTGCAACGAACCCCCTCCTTAACACCCTTGGATGACACAGCTCACTGATGCATCTCGTTCATTATCATCACGCATGCACGCACTCACACACTAATCTGCCTGTCATGAGCAATGCTCAGGAAAGAGGCTCTGTGTGTAGCAATGTTCAAGCCTGGTGACCATAGGTCAGCCATTAGAAAATCATTATTGTGGATGTGTGATTAGTCAACTGGATGATAGTTGCCATGTGAAAAGTGGGACAGATAACAGTTTTGTACAACCAGCACAGTTTGTTTTGATCTAGAAAATTAATTGTTGTATGTAGGCTTTGTCATAATAAAATGACTTGCAACCACTTGACCAGAGCAGTATGTAACCCCATTCAGCACAGGCAAGTGGATATTAACCTGCTAACCGGCAAGGAAAGAAGGATGCTGGTACTAGCAAACCAACATAACATTGTGCATGTGCAATTTTATGCACTGTGCTAAATGACATACATTTCAGCGGTTTAAAATCTATAACCCAGCTGTCATAGGGTGAATGTTGGTGTTCAGTAGCTTGTAGAACCACCTTTAGCAGCAATAACTTGAAATAACTTGAAGTAATTGTTTTCTGTATGACTTTATCAGTCTCTCACATCATTGTGGAGGAATTTTGACCCACTCTTCTTGACAACATTGCTTCAGTTCATCGAGGTTTGTTGGCATTCGTTGTTGCGCAGCTCTCTTAAGGTCCCACCATAGCATTTCAGTCTGGTGAAGATCTGGACTTTGACTCTGCCATTACGACACCTTGATTCTTTCCTTTTTCAGCCATTCTGTCTTAGATTTGCTGGTGTGCTTGGGATCATTGTCCTGTTGCATGACCCAATTTTGGCCAAGCTTTAGCTTTAGATGGCCTCACATTTGACTCTAGAAGACTTTGGTATACAGAGGAGTTCATGTTCAGCTCAATGACTGCAAGGTGCCCAGGTTCTGTGGCTGCAAAACAAGCCCAAATCATCACCCCTCCACCACAGTGCTTAACAGCTGGTATGAGGTGTTTGTGCTGATATGCCGTTTTTTCATTTTCTCCAAACATTATGGCCAAACATCTCCACTTTGGTCTGGTCTTGAAGTCTTGTGGTTTGTTCAGATGCAACTTTGCAAACCTAAGCTGTGCTGCTATGTGCCATGCTGAGATGTAAGTCTTGGGTTCTTTGCAATCATTCTGAGCATTGACCTAACCTTGGGGTGAATTTGCTGGCACGTCCACTCCTGGGAAGATTGACAACTGTCCTGAATATTTTCCATTTGTGAATAATCTTCCTCACTGTAGAATGATGGACTTCAAATTGTTTGGAAATGGCCTTATACCCAAGATAAATGAGATCTTGTGGAACAACATTAGCAATTTCTCCAAAATGATATACTTCTTGTGTAAAACATGTCCAGTTATACTGTATTTTTGGCCTGGCTTGGCTCCACTATAGGCTGTAACACTACAGTGGAGCCAGCTTATGGTACACAGGGACTCAAAATTGGAAGATTTTTTTTACTTTTGTGTTTCAGTAATACTTTTAACTGTCACTGTCATTGTTAAAGATCTCACCTTGCACCATTTCAAAAAGCCTTTTTTCTGTTTGGTCTAGTTCTCACACATGCCCGCATGCAAAAAAACCCCACAGTTACACACACATGCAGACGCGTGCGCACACACACACACACACACGCACACAGGCACACACTTGCACTTACACACTCATACAGGCCTGATTAATGGCACCTAATTAGCAATGGTAATGACCAGGTGTCTGAGAACCAGCCAGCTTCTTCCAGCGTTAGGGGGCCGAGGAGGGGGAAGGAGTTTGTGAATGTGTGTGTGTGTTAAATGTAGTGTGGTGTTCATGGGGGCTCCCAGTTCCCAGAAAATCTATTCCTACTGACTGTCACTCCCTCTTTTCCTGTCTCACTCTCTCTCACACAAACACATATGCACGCACAAACACCCACTCATGCACACGCATGCACACACACACACACACACACACACACACACATGCTGAGCTAAAGGCCAAGATCAATTAAGGTTTTGGGCAACGAGGATGGGAACAGTCTTGGATGGTGCGGATGGACGTGGCAGGGGTGCTGGGAGCTGTTGTTAGTGATGGTGTTTATGTGTTTGTGTGTGTTTGCATGTGAATATGGTTGTTGAAGTAGAGAGGCAGAAACAAACCATGGAAAGAGCCATGGACAATTCAATCTCAAAAAGTTAATCAGTGTTTTCTTAAAGAATAGGTTTGGATTTTTTAGAAAAGAAAAAAAAAAAAAAAAGGATTTCAAACAAACCAGTCCATAAGACGTCTGGTCAGACTGCATTCAATGACAAAAGCTATTTCTACTGTCGAACCGCACAGGAAGCTGTGTTTTTGTTGCATAAGTGAGACTTGAAATAATATCCAGGAACTACCATTTGAGTAACAGCTACAAGTTTTAAGGTTTACCTTAAGGTAAACATTAGAAATTAAGCTTATAGTAATTTATTGTTCCCCATCTCACCCCTTGCAGTATGATGTTGAGTTGCAGTCTGGCCAAAGTTGAGCCAAATTGAACTTTTTTGTTGCACAACTCTGATGGCACCCACTCTGTGACGGGGCCTCAGTTTTGGATGCTGTTTAATGAAGCTGCATGTTTGAATCATACTAAAGCCTTAATCATTCTGTTGTCCAGATATGCTGTGTATTGATTACAATCCGCAGTCTGCAGTTTGGTCTGTGATTGAAACACTCCGATGTACCAGTGAATGAACACACACACACACACAGGGAGACGCACAGATCTTCCATCAGCACATGTATATGCACACATTCACATGCACCCAGACCTCCTGCTGTGTAGGATTTGGTGATAACCAGCGTTAGGTAGGCAGCTGAAAGGGTCATATGGCAGCAGTGGGAAAAGCTGTTATCAACCTACCCTGTTCCCACACACACACTGATACACACATACACGCAGACACACACAGGTTTATCACCCTCTCTCGTTCCCACACACTCACCTTACATCATTACCTGACTGCAAGAGCCAATCAGCCAATCGCACCTTGAGGGCGTAGTCAGGTGACCCGATCAGGAAACTCTAGCAGTGGGATGAGGTTACACACACCCCTGCTCTGATAACAGCTCTCTGTCTATCCCTCTCGCCCTCTCTCTCTCTCTCTCTCTCTCTTTCCTTTTCCCTGCTCTGCAATTTACAGATTCAGTTTCACCTTTGCTTTCATGCTAAGCTGTTGGATCCCAAAGCCTGATGAATCTGTGTGTGTCTGTATGTGTGTGCGTTTGCTGTTCTCAGGTTAAACACTCTGACATGTTGAAACAACCAACAACAGCTTATTTATTATTTTCTTGAATATCCCAAAAAGTGGACAAATCTATAATTTGGAGCGTCTGTATGTGCTTGTACTTGTTAATTTATATATACACACACACACACACACACACACACACACACATATATATATATAATAACACATCCAAATAAAATATTCTGTATGGAGCAATATGATAATAACCAGAAATTGAAAATGGAGAAAATAAAGATCGATGCACACAATATTTGAGAAATTAAAGAGGTCAACAGCATACAGTAACATGAATGGCCTCTATCATCTTCATCTTCTCTAGAAGCACTAAACGTTTGGCTTGTCCTGATTATCCTGTCTTATCAGCAGAGATCGGTTTTTAGGAAAGTTATAACTTGGTAGATTTACTGTGAGGAAACTGGTTTCTTACTGCTGTGTTCTTCTATGGAACTACTATAATCGCATGTATGCTGTTGTGTAATATGACTTATTACTTTTGGATGTGAGTATATTAAAATTTATTCTAGCAGTCAGGGGCCAGTTAGCACTAGAGGGAGACAGAGAATGAGATTAAAAACAGACATATTTCAAACCCTGTGAACTATGTACAGATATACAGTAGATATTATTCTGATGTAACACTAGTGATATTATATGGTTGTATTGTATCAACATAACAGGACATAAAATGGTGCATGTGTAGTTACGTGTCATGATGTGACATGACATAAGCGTGCATAAAAAGAGCATAAAGTGACAAGTCAAGACATGCCATAACATATGTAAAGCAGAAACATGTTTAATGCCAGTGGTTGCTTGATTAGGTACACTTGACAATCTAGCAGTCTGTAGTCCAGTACAATAGCTCTGACACAATTTGTACCTTTGCAATGTTGGAACATTTCCCTTCATTGCGGTATTACTGTTTCATAGGTATAAGTGTGTTATATAGGATCACCACAGATTAAGACTGCAGTTCATTATCTGCAGTCATAATAATATCCAGAGATGTTACATAATTGGCAATATTGGCCACTGAGAGAAAACTGCCCCATGTTAAGTTGACATTAGTAGACTGGAAGGCTGGTGCTTACTTAAACTGAAGGTTTATCAGCCAGAAGACTGTGGTTCACCTCTCGTTTGGACCTTTGTGTTTTGCTTTCTTTCCACTCAATATTTAGGTTTGTTTTCACTGGCTAACCTTCGGTAAGGTTTAGAAAGGTTTTGAAAGTTCATCCCTTCACACCGGTAACGCTTCGTGTTGAAAAATGATGAAGCTTGTTTCACTAATTCCATAACCAGGCAAGTCAAGGACAGCTGCCAAAGAACACCTTGTGCGGAAAAGAGAATGCTTTAACAAAACTGCAGTATTTCATTTCCTGGGAATGAGAACAGTCTGAACATATACTATACACATTACAACAGGCACTTCAGAGCACAGCAGTTGGATGACATTACATTAAACTGTGGCCACTGGATCTAAAGCTTCATTAACTACTGTAGCAAAAACAGCAGTTGCTTTAATGAGCCACATGAATGCATTTCCAAAATTCATTAAAATGATATACAAAATATCTGACATCCTTTCACGCAAGATGTAGCTCTATTTAAAATTTCTGTGGTCTAAGAAGTGTGACGAATGTGTTGAGCTGTTGTGTTGTTTTGTAGTTAGCATTGTTGTGTCATGCCAAAGTCTAGGCTCCCACAAAAACAACATATCCTGAAATCCTGCAACATGAAGCAACATACTGTGTGAGATATCATAAGAAATGGCATGAGATATTACATGCATCTACATCTACATTAGTAGATGGTCTACCAAGAAATGTGGATGAAGCAAGTTTGATTTGAAGTTTCTGTCGTCTCAAGGTCAGTAACTTAATATTGATCCATATTTAGGCATGTTTCCTGGTCCTTCGAGCTGCAGGCTGCAGTGCTGAGAGATTTGTCAGGGAGGTGAAGGCTATGGTTCAGTGCTGTGATCTACTGACAGTGAGTGACAAGACCCCTCTCCTGTCTCCTCGTGTGTAACAGGACCCCTGTACCTGTGCGTAGCGCTGACCCTGTAACCTCTGACCCTACCTGCCAGGTCATTCTCATGCCACCCTGACCTGCTATGAAACCAGAGAGCACCACGGGGGAGAGGAAGTGAGCCTGCATCAAACAGTTAAATCCAGGTATTATTAAACTTTTTTCTTTTTTGGTTCATAACTGAAATAAGAGATCCGGCTAGTCAAAGGGGCAGAATATCCAGCATGCAAACCCTCCACCTAAAAAGGACACTTGTCACAGGCAGACTCAGTTTGCTTAGGGCAACGTTTGTTGATGTGATTGATAGGCGAGACTTTGTGCAAAACAAAAACATTACAACATTACAAATTTTTAAAGTTGGCTGGGCCAGGAAAGAATCGTATATAGTGCAAATTGCTGATGAGACCAGCTTTGGTCCACAACCAAGTAAAGTTGAGGGTAAACAGCTGCACAATGCTAATAATTATACTTTTTTTTGTAAGTCAGAACACTTGGCTAAGTAAAGAAACAGGATCTCTGTGTCAGCCCCAGTCCCTGAGATTGAGAAAAGCTCCAGGTGATCAAGGTCATCTACCCCCGGTGTTTATTAAAGTAGCTGGATGGCACTGAATATAACTGTAACCTTGATGTTCATTGAAGCTGCAGCGAGATGGAAGTTCTGCATCTCGGAGTCACCAGAGGCCAAGGCTAGCTGCTGAATCTGTCCTTTTTAAGTATGTGAACAAGACTAAGTAGCAGTCGATCAAGACTTCATGTCTGGCACTCAGATGCTTGTTGGGAAGTGCCTGCAGTTTAATTAGAGGTGACAAAAGAGCAAATATTTTCAGCAAAACCCTCAACTCTTTTTCCGTTCCACACATACAGTATGGCAGTTTTTGCTAAGCACAGATCATAGCTGTGTCAAAATTAAATAGAATGGAAACATGCATAATTCAGAGGCAGCAGATAATAACTGTTAATTTATTAGCTCAAAAACTGGATCGACATTTTATTAAGTTTGCTATACGATTTGGCAGATGCTAATCTTACTTTTTCTAAGGTGTGCATTTTTTTACATTATGGTTCATAAGACACGCCGATTGAAGTAAAATGGCAATTCAGTCAGAATAGAGATTGAATTGGTTTAACATACTGATGCACACAAATCTTAAATCTGAAAATTTAAAGTCATGTCTCCAAACTAATGTTTATTCTGGAGAACAGTTATCCCCCAAATGGGTGGCAAATGGTCACAATGTGATTATAAGCAGACCATTTCATCAGTGAGTTGGATAAGTCATCATATCTTCGGATTTGGTCCCATCAGGGTCTTTAAAGTGGGACAGGAACGAGACTAGACTATAACTGATATTACACACCTCTTATCGAATTGTTTTCATGTCACTTGTCCTTTCTAGCAGGAGAGGAAATGCAGGAATAGAATGAACTCTTATTGTTTATTTCTGTGTCCTTCCGCTTTTCAGACTTGGTCTCATTTATGTCCCCTGGGATTGGGTGGAGGAGTTTCTTCTTCCCTGCTGTTCTTGTTTTCCATGTTAAAAGGTGATTGCATTAGTATGGCTGATACTAATAAAACATAACAAGAAAAGGACGTGTGATGTTTTAATATTATAAGGAGGCCTAATCGTCAAGGCTTTATACAGTATACACATCCCTTTGGGATTGCATCAAGAAGGGCATCCGGTGAAAAAATCGGCCAAATCAAACATGAGGAGCTACCCGGTGTGGCGACCCCTTGTGAATAAGGGAGCAGCTTAAAGTAGCTTACTTACTTTTTTTGTTTTTACACATAATTTATTACTTACAAGTAGTCCCTCTAATTGCCTTGAAAAGCTTTAACCTCAGTGCTTTATTATTTTTTTATTGGGTAGTTCATGTTTTGCTTTATTACAATATGTGATCGAGTATCGGTGTGTTTCAACCTTTTTTCTTCAAAATAAGCATTCCTTATGATCTGGTTAAATGGTTGCCTTGTTTGCAACCTCATGGACTAACTGCTCAACATTTTATTCCATCTCCTTTAGGTAGTGTCTGTATGATCTCACATCTCAGGTACTCTCCAAGTAGCTGAGAGTGTTGTTATCAATAGGACTGAAGGGCAAAACATTATAAACAACACTAAAGTAGTAATAAAACAGAATGACCCTTTAATTGTCATCAAAATGTGATACTGTCTTTCTGTAAATGCCATTCCTCTGTTTTGGGGCCAGTACAGCAACTTTATCCTTCATAAGGCTTTCCCTTTGGATGATGAGTTCTTGTCTTTGTGTGTGTGTGTTTGTGTGTGTTCCAAAAGTGGCTCCTGTCCCACTGACCTTAATGGAAAAACACCTTGATATCAACATGACTGCTTCCGCTTTCTCTGCCGTGCTCTCCATCTCTCAGTCTTTCCCCCCTCCCTCTTGCTGTACCTGGTTTCCGCTGGTTCGATCCTGCCTTTGTCTCTCTGTAACTAATATGACACATAAAAGGGCACTGACAATGGGAATGGTGGTAAGCCCAAATCAGCCTTCACCTGATACCAAGCCTTTACTCATGAGCCTCAGGGTGTGAGGGCGGTGAGTGGGAGGAAGGAGGAAGAGGTGGAGGCAATCACAGCTTATTTATCTTTTTCATGTGGCTTTCTCTTTTTAAGAAGCTATCGGGCTGCTTCTTCAGTAGTTGTGTGATTGTTATTCTCTTCAGGAGGATCTTTTGTCCGTCAGGAGGAAGAGTTTAACAGCAAGACCCGTGGGGTTAATAATAGGTTTGACCCTACAGATAAACCTGCGTCTGTGTTTGCCTCTGTGTCTATAAAAGTGTTTGTGCATGCCTGTGTGTGCTGCCTCCTTCTCCTCTTTAAGTTGATAGTCGGTGTAATAAGTTGTTTTATAGATAATACCAATTGTCTTTGACTGTAGCAGCGCTGCGATAAGCTGCCAAACACTCTGTGGCTGCTTGACTCTAATTGTTCTGCTTGACTTGTGCTTTGTTACACATTAATATTATCATTAAGGGTGGATATTGTTAAGTGGGCACCCCTCTAGGTGCACGGTAAAACAGATAGTGCTTTCTGTTTATCAAATAAGTGGCTACAATAATCCTCATGTCCCAGATAACAGTTAACAGATGGGTGCCGAGTCAAAGAGAGGCAGAAAACACCGGCCTGTCATATTAAAGAAAAAAGTAGCTAAGAGGAGAAAAGCCTGTCCTGTGTACTTCCTCTGACGGCTAACAAAAGCCCTATATTTTCACAAGCAAGTTGCATAGGGCTCTACAAACTTTGATGAAAGGTGCAGAAAAATCGTTCTGATCATGAAAAAAGAAACCCACACACCATGAGCCTGTTTGCTTGTCTTGTGTTGTGTAACCTTGATTTCCGCAAATAACAACAATATGTTGTTATAACTAAAAGCTAGTTATGAACTAGCTTTTAGTGCTTCTTTCTCTAATTTTTCTGTCTCTCTGACCCTACTGGGCAGTGCATCTGCATATGTGTCTTGCTTGCATACCAGCCCACCACTTCAACACTGTGTTGCTCTGTTATTGAGAAAAGTGAGTGAACTACAACTATTTCTTACGTACTGCAAATTGGAAAAGGTGATCACGTTGCGTTTGAACACGCATTCATGAGTGTGTGCTCAAAAGGAAACAGTGGTAATCTCAGTGGGGAACAGTCTAAACAGTGTTTGAGTGATTATCTCTATTATCTAGTGTTTTGTTACAAGTCTCGACTAATGAAAGATGCTGAAAGCAATGGATTGACATTGACTATTGATTCAGTATTGATTTTAAAATGTTGATTAGCTGGGCATACTGGGCAAGAGATGCACATCTTTCAAGAAAAAAATAGCTATCTTAACTTAAATACATTTACAGTAAATTTGTACTTTTAGAAGCATAAGTCTTCAGAGTAAATAAAAGTGATTAGCTGTGATTAACCACAGCAAATTCTGTGAATAATTTTTAATCAATTAATAGAGAAAAACATAGATTTTTTTTCTTTCTTTCTTTTTTTTTTTGCTATGGCAGAAAAAAAGGTAAAAGGTGAATTAACCTTTAACACACAGTACTGTGCAAAAGTCTTGAGACTCCCCCCATTTCTATATATCTTTCTTCCAATTACTTTCCTGTAATTTTTTAAAGTTGTCTTGAGCAATAGTTCTCCAGGCTTTCTGAAGGTCTTTCAAAGTTTTTTTTCACAGATTTTCAGTCCAGTCCTTGTACCTGACCATTTTCAGAGGAATGTTTTTTTTAACCCTTTCATGCCTGAATTATGACATCTTCATCTTCAAGATTTTTTCCACTTCTTGCCACTATAGCAACAAAACACCCGCATATTCAAAAGAAAATGGCTTTTGAACAGCTGTCCACTGTAGTGACTACAGTACATGAAAGGGTTAATTTGTTAAGCCACTTAACTCTGATCTATGAATCATTAAAGCATAGAAAAGGCTCCTAAATCAAGTGATGAACCCATGTTGTGTCTACACATAACAGACAACTTAGTCATCTACAGCAGATGAACAGTATCTGAAAGTCATGTCCTTAAGAAACAGGAAAAAAATCCAGCAATGACCTGACGCATCACCTGAGAGATGCATCTGGCCCTTCAGTTGATCCATCTACTGTTCACTGAAGCCTCATCAGAAACAGTCTCAGTGGAAGGGTGGCTGTCAAGAAGCCATTCTTAAGGAAGGGAAACAGGGAGGAAAAGGTGAG
>VUQI01061007.1:0-11575 GCA_015106735.1 Paratilapia polleni
GAAGAAAACCATCCCCACAGCATGATGCTGCCACCACCATGTTTCACAGTAGGGATGGTGTGTTCAGGTTGATGTGCAGTGTTAGGTTTCTGCCACACATACCGTTTTGCATGTAGGCCAAAGAGTTCAATTTTGGTCTCATCTGACCAGAGCACCTTTTTCCATATGTTTGCTGTGTCTCCTACATGGCTTGTGGCAAACTGCAAACTGGACTTCTTATAGCTTTCTTTCAACAATGGCTTTCTTCTTACCACTCTTCCATAAAAGCCAGATTTGTGGAGTGCATGACAAATAGTTGTCCTGTGGACAGATTCTCCCACCTGAGCTGTGGATCTCTGCAGCTCCTCCAGAGTTACCATAGGCCTCTTGGCTGCTTCTCTGATTAATGCTCTCCTTACCCGGCCTGTCGGTTTAGGTGGACGGCCATGTCTTGGTAGGTTTGCAGTTGTGCTATACTCTTTCCATTTTCAGATGATGGATTGAACAGTGCTCTGTGAGATGTTCAAAGCTTGGGATATGTTTTTATAACCTAACCCTGCTTTAAACTTCTCCACAACTACATACCTGACCTGTCTGGTGTGTTCCTTGGTCTTCATGACGCTGTTTGTTCACTAATGTTCTCTAACAAACCTCTGAGACCTTCACAGAACAGCTGTATTTATACTGAGATTAAGGTATATACAAGTGGGCTCTATTTACTAATTAGGTGACTTGTGAAGGCAATTGGTTGCACTGGATTTTATTTAGGGGTACCAGAGTAAAGGGGACTGAATACTAATACACACCACACTTTTCAGATTTTTATTTGTAAAAAGTTTTGAACACCATGTATTATTTTCCTTCCACTTCACAATTATGCGCTACTTTGTGTTGGTCTATCACATTAAATTATATAAATTATATAAAACATAAAAAATTATAAACATAAAATTCATTTAGGTTTGTGGTTGTAGCGTGACAAAATATGAATACTTTTTTTCAAGGCACTGTAGATGGTATAAAGCAAAATGTGCACAAACAACTAAAGCCATTGTTTCACAACAAACATGACATAAAGATGAGGATATGATTTATTTTATTTCTCCAATTGAAGGGGCCCACAGGGAACTTTCAATTGGAGAAATAAAAGTGCCAACAAAACACAACACAGGGAACTTCTATTAATCATACATTGATGGTATAAAGCGGAATGTGAACACACAAATAAAGCCGTTGTTTCACAACTCACACAATATAAAGATGAGCATGTGACTGATTTTATTTCTCCAACTGAAAGTTCTCTGTGGGCTCCAAGTGCCAAAAATGTGTTTGAAAAAGTCACCACCAACATCTCTATTCAGAAACCTTGCTGCAGGCAGTTTTGTGCAGCAAGTAAGCCAAACTTACTTCTCAATATGTTGACTATTTCAATAAATCATTTGTCTCTGCTTTGTGATCTTTATGTAAGGGACACCACACATGTCCTTCCCAAAATTGAAGAAGTGAAAAACATTGGTGATGCATTCATGGTCAATAAAGACATCACTTCCTTGTGTAGCAACATTAAACACGAAGAAGGCCTTAAAAGCCTTGAATCATTTTTTGCAATCCAGAAAAAATTTCAAGTCCTCCCAGTTAATTGGATAATAGAATGGACTGTAAATAATGTGGTTTTTTTTTTTTTTTTGTCTTTCAAGACAAACTGTTCAGAGAAAAACATGGTACTAGACTGGGTGCTAGCTTTGGTCCTAACTATGCTTTTCTCTTTCTTGGACTGTGGGAAGAAAAGTTCATTTTAGGTCTATCTAGCCACCATCAGGATAAAATCATTTGATATGGGAGGCATATTGATGACTTAATACTGTTCTATAATGGTGACCTACAGGATCTCAAGGAATTCCATAACAATGTTTACGCTACAAGTGATAGTGTGGAACCATTCTTCATGCTGTTAGTTTTCATCCTCAAAGGCTCCAGAAATGAAGCTGTGGTTTGTTGAGCGTGGATATAAATACAAGAATCTGGCAACTTCAACTTCATCTTCTTAAAGTTAAAGTCTGTCTATGAACAGAGACTCGTGTGTTTAAAAAAAATTAAACTAATTTGGTAACACTTTTTTCCTATTGTATCGCCTTGAATGCCTTTGTGGATACCTCTGTGTTGGAAGAACAAAAATGAGATTCAATAACAGGCTTGGTGAGCATAAAATTGCCATTTGCACAAAAAAATTCAAACTACCCCACCTCTTTGAAAGCAGTTACTCTAGATGATTACTCGAGAAGTAATTCCTAATCATATCAGAGGGGGTGACAGATTGAAAAACATCCCTCCAATAAGAAACATTCTGGATTGTAACTTTGGCCACTAGGCCTCCAGGATTGAATGAAGAAGCAGATTTCCTGATGTTTCTTTGATAATGTGTTTATTTTTTTTATGCAATAGTTTGAAATTCACGTGGAAACTTCAATTTGTGCCATTAAGAGGTGTTTTTTGGTTTTTTTTGTAAAAGTGATCAATATTTTAGGGAGTTCTCTTTACATTTTACATTTTAAAAATATTTCTGCGGTTTACTTCAGCATAGGAATGTTTGATGTAACAATGCTGGATATGCTGGTCCCTCTATATCCAAGCTAACTCTGTGTTACAGACTCAGTTCTGGGTTTTAGAAATCAGACTACTTTACATGGCATTAAATTATCACTACCAAAATGGAATAACTTATTTATGTATACTATAGCATATGATTACATGTTCACTTTAATGGTTAAATTATTGTTTATTTTGTTCTGATCTGTTCTGAAGCTTTATTTCTGTTTTTCTTTTCCTAGATTGTTGTGTATTATCATTCAATTGTTTATTTTATTTTTCTGTAGCACACTTGTTTTGAGTTTTTGTACAATTGCTTTATATGTGTGGGGCTTTGCCTTTGGATTATAGCACCCTCTAGGGGTTACACAATTTGTCACCGGCATTGGTTGGTTGCAACCCAGGGCTGGTATTTAATTCTAACTGACTGTGGGTTTATCAGACACTGATGAAGAGTTAATACACGTTGTTTCTTCTTTTAATTTGTTTTAACCCCTTGTGGATTTTGCTCTAACAATAAACTTGATATGTTATTTTACCAAAAGACAGAGTGCTTCAGTAATCTTGATATTGAGCTTGCGCTTGAGCTTGTCCTTTAGAACCATGCAGTGCTTCGTTTTTTTTTCTCTTTTTGGCAAACCACAATTTAAATCTTTACAGATCTTTTTTTGTGAAGGAATTTTGGTATCCAGATGTATTTAGATTAAAGCATGTATAAAGCTACTTTCGGCTGCTCCCTTTTAATTTTAAAATATTATCTATTGTCATATATTATTTAATTTTATTACAATCATCAGAAGAATCATGAAAAGCTTTCACAGAACATCAAATTATGAAGTTAGCATAAATGCTGTAAAACTGCCATTTATATTTATCCAGCAGGGGGCAACTCCTATGATTGGTAAAAGAAGTCAAATTGTACAGAAGATAATGGGAAAATGATCCTACTGCTTATTTGCACCAGGACCTCAGTAAACATATTCCTGAGTTTATGGTCTAAATAGCTTCCCACCCTGTTGAACACATAATGATCCCATCTTGTAACATATGATCCACTTTAGAGTAAAGTGTCCCTCAGTTTCTCAGTCAAATAAACTCCTCACCGGTCACATCCAGTTTTAAAACTGCAGTTTGTAAACACCGGCAACTGTTTGATAATTGCATGTATTCATTTGATCAATTTAAGTATAAAAATAAGCTCAACTTTAAACAGCATAATAAAAATAATAATAATGGATTCGATTTTTATAGCACTTTTCAAGGCACCCAAAATGCTTTACATTAATTCCATTATTCATTCACTCCACAATCACACACTGGCATAGAATCCATGTACAGTACTGTGAAAAAGTATTTGTCCCCTTCCTGATTTTTTTTTTTTTTAGTTTTTTTGCATGTTTGTCACACTTAAATGTTTCACATCATCAAACAAATTTTAATATTAGACAAAGATAACCCGAATAAAAACAAAATGCAGTTTTTAAATGAAGACTTCATTTATTAAGGGAAAAAAGATATCCAAACCTACTTGGCCCTCTGTGAAAAAGTAATTGCCCCCAAATTTAATAACTGGTTGTGCCACCCTTGGCAGCAACAACTGCAATCAAGCGTTTGCGATAACTGGCAATGAGTCGTTCATATTTCTGTGGAGGAATTTTGGCCCACTCTTCTTTGCAGAATTAACTTTAATTCAGTCACACTGGAGGGTTTTCGAGCATAAATGGCCTGTTTAAGGTCATGCCAAAGGGTCTCAATCGGATTTAAGTCCAGACTTTGACTAGGCCTCTCCAAAACCTTCATTTTGTTTTTTGTTTGTTTGTTTTCTTTCCTTTTTCTGTTGTTGTTTTCTTTCTCTCTCTTTTTTTTTTCCAAGCCATTCAGAGGTGGACTTGCTGATGTATTTCAGATCATTGTCCTGCTGCATAACCCAAGTATGCTTGAGTTTCAGGGCACGAACTTGGGATTTGTATTCACAAACCATAACCTGAGTGCCTTGAATGTTTTAACACAGGGACTTCTTTCTGTTATTTGGTCAAAATGGGGCATAACTAGATTAAAATTTAAAAGAAATTTTATGCAGGAATTTTGGACATCTGTAATGATTAAAACATATGTTTTGCATTGATCTTCATTTATTATTACTGTATATTCAAAGCCAACAAATGAAGCCAATGTGGATGTGCCTTAAAACTGCATTCTTTCTCATGGCCAGCAGGAGGCGACTCCTGTATTCGTTTTTAAGAGTGAATTTTTAAGAGAAGATGAGAGTCTATGAGAGAATTACATTTTAGTTGAGTACGACCTCACTAAACACTATTCTGATGACTTTATGGTCTCAATCACTACTGCCAGCCTTGTTGAATACAACATGATGTTCATGTTTTTTTTGTTTTTTTTTTAAATTATGGTCCCCATTAGATTCAGAAAGGTTGATGAAACAAGGTACCCCGTAGGACTTGCCTACCTGTAATTGACAGGTTGCTACCATATGAGCAAGCAGTGTCTGTCAGTTTTTCAGTCACACCTATCCATCAACTGTCAAGTCTAGTTTTAAAACTGCAATGTCCAAAATGCTCAGATGAGGCTTTAAAAACAAAGCTCCACAGAGCCAAGAGGAACTGCAGAGCTCCTCTTGCAGTCTTGAGTCACTGATCATTTTCTGCAGGTTTGTAATGACCAGCAAATGTTTGAAAACTGCATTTATCCATTTGATGAATTTTCAGTATAATGACTGATGATTGGTGCAGCTTTAAACTTTAGTGCAGAAAATGCAGAAAACAGCACAGAATTCATACCAACATCTGTGCAGATATATGAGGGGAAAAATGGGGGGGGGAAAGAAGAAGAAAAAAGAAGAAGAAAAAAACAAACTAAAATGTCAAAATAATTTACTCTTAGGCTGGCCAGCTAAATCTAAAACGGCGGAAGCTGTTAGTTCATTGTTTACTGACCCAAGCAGGCTGCTAGTAGTTGGGTAGGCACTCCCTTTCTGTGCCAGCATAGTGCCTGTTACTGACAAACACCTTTGCTTTGTTCACTGACAGACCGATACAGCTGAGCAGTACGGGGAGGAATATGAGGCTGTACGCCGCCCCCCAACAACACTATGGCCAAGTACGTCCTAAAATAAAAGACCTGGAAGATCTGCAACTGGGAAAGTGCCAGAATTAACCCTTTTTTGGGCGAGGAACCATATTTGCTTACTTAAATGGACATCAAAATTGGCCTCCCCATGACTCACTGTGAGGTTGTAGAACCACATGGATTTCTCCCAGCCAATCAGCAAAGATCAGGTTATATGACAAATAGTGACATTATTGCATCTGACCAATTAGTAATGGCAAGGAGCATTTCAAAGTTAAGTGTTCTTCCAGAATTCGGGAAATCTGGTTTTTCGCCCCCACCTCCTCCACACTTGTGTCATAACATCAAAAATAAAAGTGGTAAGTTGATGAAACCCACACTTTATATTGTTCAATAGTTGTTCTAAATGTTGAGATAGGTGTTTGTGTAGGATTTCTAGAAATTAGTGAAATTTGTGGCATAAAAATGGTGACGCCATACTTGATCATACACCCTGTTCACCTGAAACAAGTACAAGTGATGGTGAGTTCATTTTTAGACATACACCAGATGTATCTAGTGAGCCAAACTTGTGTTATTTCTAAATAATACCCTATTTTAAATGTAGGACAGTAGTCATCAACAGTATATTGGATGTTGCCACAACTTTGTACATCACTATACAGTGATTCAGTGAGAAACTTAACCCATTTATAGACATTTTCAGGCTATAAATAGTGAAATATGTGATCTTGTTTGTTTTATGATCTTATAGTGGTTTTATACTTAAACTGCGTATATTGGTGTTTATTTTTACAGTGAACCTTATTACTGCTAAAATTGATTTAGTAATTCAATATTTGTAATTTCTTTAGTTTTGATTGAATTATGCATAAGAAAAAAATATGGCTTACCACCAGTAGTTATGCTATTTTTTTACTACTTGTTTCAATTTCTGTCAATATAGCTTGTTTTCAGTAGATCTACACTTCACTGTTACTGTTTTCCTGGATATTGACTACAAAAATGTACTCTCCTTTCTGTTGTAGCTGTCTACTCTGCACTTTTATGGAAGCCAGCTCATAAAGTACCATGTCATAGAATAGCACAGCCTGTATTAGGGTGTATACACATGCTCAATTCATTGAATGAACTTAAATCTTTGAAGAAAAGTATAAATGTCTAGCCACATTATCTTATTGGAGAATATTACCACCTTACAGCAGCTTCACCAAGTACCATGAAGCAGTTGCCTGTGACTAGACAGGACTGCACTTTGATATTTATATTTGTGAAAAGTGCCAGTATCAGTCAAGACAAATGTTCATATATAAATCCTCCTTTCAGTTTATATTTGTTTTTCCTGTATTTTTTTATATACACACTTTTTGGAAAAAATATTTACCCTAAATGGGCGAGGAACCACATATGGTAACTTTATTGACCTTGATATGGATGGATGGATGTCTTTCAGGAATCAAAAACTTTGAAATGGGTGGAAAGTAGATGATTTTTCTTCCCTTTCACTTTTTAAATTATAATTTTCAAATATTCACACATGAATGAAACTACTGTCTTAACTGGCCACAGTAGGTAATCTGTGACAAACACACACTCCGGTATGTTCTGGGTGACAGATCGAAAAATTAACTGGCAAGCAGCTTGAAGCTGATTGTTTCATTGTTATTCTGTGGCTGTGATGGTGTTTTCCTAATGTATGGTGTGTTGTATTCTCAGCTGTGTAAATTGTGTGTTTATGGACATTTTGCTCAAAATGTTTCTCACACAGAAAAACAAAAAAACAATGTGTCTCTAATGTAGTAGCAGATTGCATCCATGTCTCACTCCCTTTGGCCTGTTGTTTTAGTAACACACATTCTTAAGTTGTTTTAGTTTTTGTTTTTTTTTGTTTTTTCAAACCATGCAGAAGCTCAATAAAGATTAGAAAAGTATCTGATGAGTAAACTCTTACTTTTGAGGTTCTTTAATGATGCTTTCATTTCTTAACAAGCCTCAGTTGTCTTATGTGTATTTTATGCATTACAAACAAAGAGAAAAATAAACTCAAAGAACAATCTTTCACTGTGCTACATAAAGCTTAACAAAAGTCTTCTATTACATTGGTGTAAAGAGCAGAGCCAGGAAAAGAAATGGAAAAGGAAAAAAGCAATGACCAGCAGGAAAAGAGAGGCAAATTAAGAGAGGGAACACTTTGCTTCTTAAGGTACAAAAACACATTTAAATGCTGCCATTATTACCGATCCCCTGACATTGTGCTTCTGCATCAATATCATCTGATGAAACAACAGGAAAGAAACAAAAGATAACAGTGAACAGACTCTGTATGTATGAGAGTTTGGAGTTTTATAGTTTGTCTGTATAAAAGAAAAGCGCGTAATGACAATTACTGAACGCTTGACCAAAAAAAGGCTAAATCTTCAAATAATAATGGCTAAAAAAAACAAGTAATGGTCTAAGAGAGGGTTAAAGTACTACTGACCAATTACTTTAAAGGTGCCAATGCTGCTGTTAAGAATAAAAAGCAGACCTGCAGCAGAGCAATTTAAAAAAAGACTGAAGCTGATTCTTTCTCAAGATTACACTTGGTTAATGATTCTCATGGCAAATTTGGTTTCACCTCTCACATAATATTACAGTAAGTACATTCCTTTATGGCACTCAAGAAATGACCTCAATACCAATGTCTTTCACTGTTTATGCCAATGAATGACACCATGGGTGGAGCTAAACATCACTTTGGGGTATTTAATGCCAAAGAGAACCTGAAACAGGTGTAGCTAACAATGGCTCTCCAACGGTTTCTGTGCTGTTTCACTGTGATGATCACTCTCCTATGCAAAGGTGAGGAAGAAAGTTTGATTTTTCTTCACATCATTTTTATCATTACCTAGCTAATATCACGGGTGGATGAGGTACTGAATTTATTAGAGGTACAAATGTAGACCATTCTAAATAAAATCATCTATCTGCATACTGTAAAGAGACCCAACTTGGCATCCCACCTGTAGGCTGCTGACAGATGAAAAAGAGAGTCAAAACAGATCAAAGAATCAAAACTGAAAATCCACTGGGCTCACTGAAAGCAGCAGAAAGTCAGGTTTATGTTTAATTAGATTTAAAAATAATAATAAGATGTAAGCAAATCATTTAAATCTTTTAATCTGTTGTGATCCACACTGCTTTTTTCACTAGTAACAGGATCCCAGTTTATGTTATAAAAAATATTAAAGTAATAGCAATTTTAAAAGTACTGATATTTAAGGTTAGTGATTTGAAATTGTTTATTCTTTTCAGTGTTTATACTGACTAACAGAAAACAGGTTTAGTAACTATGTGTTCACTGGCAGTGCTGAATTCAGTAACACTACTCCAATAACAACCAGCATTATTAAGTGGTAAGTTGATAGTTAACTGAGGTAGATTTTTATTTCACTGTTAACAAAACATCTTTACTAACTGGTTAAATATTAACATCATCTGCATGATTATTGTAAAGTTGAAATTGCTGTTTATGAAACTTTCTAAATGATTTAATAATGTGTGGTACATCATATTATTTAGATAGTTATCATAATGTTGAAAGTACTTTTTTAACCAACGTATAATTAACCAGGTGGGGTGGTGATATCAAATATTGCTACAGCACCAACACCAAAAGACATTTTTTGTGTGTATATTATAAGGCTTTGACAAAATGGTAGCATCTGATGACCTGAGAATGAAACACTGCATAATACAATTAGAAAAATATTACTAATGACAGGTAAACATCATTAATTATCATTTCATTGTCTGTTAAGGGTAAAATAGCAATTTACAAAAGCTTAATCAACGATCAAGTCACAAATTATTAAGTGTTATAGTAATTTTGAGTGAGTTGTGAGAAAAACTATGCGCACTGAATTATTTGTACACCAGGTAAAGACAGCAGAGGTGACTGAGTTTGACGTTGCAAAGGTGCAGGTTTTGTTACACAATGTTTTTCATTTAAAAAGTATAGAAATTTAGCTTAAAAATTAATGGGTAGGATAATCTTTCGAAGTGCTGACAAAATTCAAGTGTTTAGTATGTCAGCAATTTTGGAAGTTGGAATATATAACTTACTACAAGGAAGTCGGTCCCAGTTAAACATTCAGGTGCACATGCTGACAAAAGCAAGCCATCACCTGTCATAAGCTTATTGTTTAACATGGTTGTCGTTGTCTTACAATTTTCAGACTGTCATTCACAGCAGCCTGGTAAGTACAACAAAAGTAATTTTACAAGTTCTTCAAGTTTCAGGCTTTGTTTCTACCTTCTTTGCTTCCTCCTGTGAGCTGTAGCCAACAGTACTATCCTCTTTTGTTTGACAGAAAAAATGCTCTGACTTGTTTTTTCTTTAAACTACAGAAGTGAGTGTTAATGTTGTCTAAATTCGACATCTGGCATCAGCCAAGGTCATTTGTCACCATAGTGATAATGACTAAAACAAGAACTGATCGCTGAGAAAGGAAACACTGAAGGACACAGAATTATGAAAACATTTAGCAGGCACAAGATAGAATACCACTTCATGTTAGTTTTGGAGGAATATGTTAAAATTTTTTAAAGTTTTCATTTTTGCAAGTACATCCACAGAGGTCAAGTGTGTATGTAGCACAGCAGTGTACTCAGCAAATCTCACATAGTCGATATATTCATCGAATTATCCAACCTTACTATAGTATTACAATAGGTTATTCATGTGATATCTACAGTGTAAGATGTAGGTGCAAGGTCTGCTCAGTATTGGGCTTTAAATAATGCTGTCTTCTAGTGCAAAGGTTTTTTTTAATCATCCAAACACTTGGCTTGCATGAAATTTTCTTTACAAGCAAACTCTTGAAGCCATTCCAACAATGATTATAATCTCCTAACTGGCAGTAAATCGAATGAACAATTTTGTATCACTTTCTACCACAGTCTAATGTTAACCAATCAGATCAACAGACTATAAGACTGTACAGAGTGTACAGGAGAACAAAAAAGCCACAGTCTGGCGAGACTGTGGCTTTTTTGTGAACAGCGAGATGATGAATGTTATTCACTTCACCTGAGAGTGGTTATAATGTTGTGGCTGATCAGTGTCTCTTTTCTTTTATCAGCATGTGGCAGAGCTGTGAAAAACAGCAGAATCATAGGAGGTGAAGATGCAACCCCGGGAAGTTGGCCCTGGCTGGCAACTATAGCCATTTTTAACAATCTTCAGTGTGGAGGGTCCCTCATTACTAACCAGTGGGTGCTGACAGCTGCTCAGTGCATAACACCGTGAGTCACTGTTTGAAGTTTACATTTTTGATGATGATGATGATGTTGCTCATGAATAGTTCTGCACTTTTTTCAATTTTCCTCATAGTGACTTGTATTTATATATATATATATATTCATCCATCCCTCCATCCATTTTCTTGCGCTTATCCTATTCAGGGTCACGGGTGGGGGCTGGAGACTATCCCAGCTACCATAGGGCGAATTAAAAAAAATTTATTTATTTATTTATATATAGAGCTCCGGAAAAAATTAAAAGACCACTGCAAAATTATCAGTTTCTCTGATTTTGCTATTTATAGGTATATGTTTGTGTAAAATGAGCATTTTTGTTTTATTCTATAAACTACTGACAACATAACTCCCAAATTCCAAAGACAAATATTTTCATTTAGAGCATTTATTTGCAGAAAATGAAAAATGGTCAAAATACCAAAAAAGGTCCAGTGTTTTCAGACCTCAAATAATGCAAAAAAAACAAGTTCATATTCATTTTTAAACAACACATTACTAATGTTTTAACTTAGGAAGTGTTCAGAAATCAATATTTGGTGGAATAACCCTGATTTGCAGTCACAGCTTTCATGCGTCTTGGCATGCTCTCCACCAGTCTTTCACATTGCTGTTGGGTGACTTTATG
>VUQI01061010.1:0-54306 GCA_015106735.1 Paratilapia polleni
TGTCTATATTGTAGGGTCTTTACTCTAAAATATAAAGCGCCTTGAGGTGACTGTTGTTGTGATTTGGTGCTATATAAATAAAATTGAATTGAATTGAATTGAATTGAATTTATGCCATTAATGACACCAAAGTGCCTAAAAAAATTCAACAATATTGCCAATCTGTACAGAAAAGAAGCTTATATTAATACCACATTTAAAAAAAAAAACACAAGCAGTGGTTTAACGTGGTGTTATGATCTTTTTCGGCTGGGGCACAGAGTTCTTGGAGTCCTGCTGACAGTGTAAAGGTTAACAGACAAGTAGTAGAAGTTTTTTTTCTTCATATTATCAGAGAGACATGAGAGGTGTGTTTATCTCCTCATACAACTCTCAGCAGTAAGTGCAGGGCTCACAATCCTGAACAATTCCTTTCTCTGTATTTATAATAGATAACTCAGGCCAGTGAATGAAAATGGCATTTTACCATTTACTTGGTGAATTATTATAGATGTATAAGCTGTAGGTTTATGTTTCTTTTTATCTCACTTTTAAAGCTAGTATCCTGAAAGGAGTTGAATCAACTAATCAGCCTGCCTGATGCACTGTACAAGTATACATAATGCGTTTTTGAGCTTTAGGAGATGACCATGTTGGCTCTTTTGTGAGCCTCTATGACATCTGGACATCTGTAACATCTTTCTCTGCATAGGCCTGTGTTCTTATTTATGTGTATTTTCAAAGAAGCATTACTGAAAGGCAGTTCTGTGTCCAAGACTGAGAGGTCGGCCAATCGCCACCCTTTCCATTCAGTAAGCTTCCAAATTTACATTATTCAAATCATCAGACCCTTATATTACTTAATGTTTGTTTTCTCTGCGTGTGTTTTCGTTGTTTTTTTTTTTTTGTACTTAAACATTATTCAGCAGCTATTATTGTCAGTAGTTTCAGTAGTTGGAGATTTATCCCATCACATACAAGAACAATAGAGATTCAGCCACCATCACAAACCCACTCAAAGATTAAACTGAAGCCAAGATTTTTTTCCTCTCGCTGCATTAGGTATTAGGTTCAGGCATCACTTCTCTTGAAGAATAACAATTTCCTGGTTTTACAGGAACTGTTAGTGCTATATATTGTCATGTCATTCTGTTGGCCCATCACTAAATTACAGACTGAAACATCTTAATTGATAACTATTTGATGGATTCCATTTAAAAAAAGGGGGGTGGGGGATTAACTGTGCCACAGAATATAAATAACAGTGATCAAGTTTTATGTCAATTGCTACTACTTGAGTAGCACTTTAATTCACCATACTTCTAAAAGTCCCTAGTTTATGCTCTGTTAACATATTAATATTATATGCTAAAGTTACTGCTAGCCTACTGACTGTACACATAAAATCTCAGTGTAGTATAGGACACAGCTTTATGTGTTTATGTCAAACTGTATGTTTGATGTGCACACAGGCAAGTGCAATAAAAAACACTGGAAAAGATGCACAACATGTTACCATGTGGGAATATATGTTAATTGTGCTGCATATTGGACTATTATGTAGGACTGCTAAGGGCATATCAGAACCTCCTTACAAACCAAATGTTTATATTCAGACACCTTACTCCACAAGAAAACCCAACAATTTTTCATCTGAGCCTCTGCACACACATACAAAAAGACCCCAAAGACAGTAAGAGAGGATACAATAAGGCAGTGGAAAGTGTCCATAAATTTTTGTTTGGAATATCATTTCAATATCATCTTTTTTTTTTTTTAATATTCCAGTATTGAGAGAAACTGAGACAAGAGACAAGAGAGAGAGAGTCCCTCCATCCATTACCTCCCCTCCCCTCCCTCCCTCTCTTCCAGTTTGGCTCATGTATCCCTCAGTTCACTCATCTGTAACCATTCTCACTTGGTTTCACACCGTTCTGTCTCCAATTTCAATCTCACAACACTATCCTCAATCTCAGCTGTCGAGGTAAAAACCCACATACCTCGAATTGTGATTGGATTTTCATGCATACGTATTATCTGTGTGTGTGTGTAGGCTTTTGATGTGTCTAACAATAAAAATATCATTGATTAAAAAAATATTTTTGGACTTCTTCCACCCTGAAGTCTTGTCTTTGCCTGGATTTGAACAGACTTGAGATAGTACAGTAATTGATTTCTTTCACCTAGCAGCCTGAAGGAAAAACAAAAAACAAACAAACAAGAAAATAAACAAAACACCAAATGCCGCCTTTTCCTTCTTGTCCCCAAAGGGTCAACAGATATCATCGCTTGATGTTCAGGATTTACTTTTGAACTTTCAGACTGATGGGCCTTTTGACTGACTTTATTTGCTCAGTTTCTTTTATTTATTTTTTTAACCATAAATCCAAGGAACATGGACCAGATTTTAAAATGTATCAATGTTTTGGAGCTGTATGGAGTTTAAGAATGTGAACACATGGACTCTGCAAAATTAAGTTGACAGTTTTATATTCAAGACAGACACTGTCCAAGTCGTGCTAGAAAGAAAAGTCCTTACTAAAGGGACCAAAACACTGGAGGAATATAAAAGATGTCCTTGATAAGTAGTTATACTAATATATAAGGCACAGACTTATAAATAAGTACTTTATGGTATCTGCTAAAAATGTGCTCTGAAAAAAAGTTGAGAGAGCGGACCTGATAATTTTCCACCGTGTTAAATGCAAATTATTTTACTGTAAAAACCAGTGCAAAAGCTTTTGCCTCAACACTGTGTAATGGTTTGCTTGAGCAGAGCACAAACATGGTGGTGAATGCATAATGATGATCATTCCTTAGGGACTCTAAATCTGCCAGAAGCTTGAGTGTGCTGAATGCTTCCTGCTCAACCAACTGTTGCTAAACAGAATGAGGCTAAAGTGGAGAGGGGAGGCTGACAGAAAGAAAGCTAACAGTACACTGTGGGGGCCACAGGGCAAGAGATTAAAACTTGAACTATTATTGAAAGAATCAATTCAGGTGATTTTATAGACGCTTATAATAACTGGTTTCAGTTTGTAATGAACTGCTACAGAAAGATTAAAAACAAAATTAGTTACTTCAGACTACTAATTTAATGTGATTACATGGTTATTAGGGTTTAGCTTTGAGCATACCAAAGTATTCTAGAGTCAAATGTGAGGCCATCTGTTCATAAAAAAAATAATTTCTTTCTTTAAAACTGAAATGAAAATCAACTTTTTAACTGACTTTTAAAAACACTCAGCAACCATTGTATAATAAATTGCACCAGTAACTCTTGTATCATTGTGCTATGTCTAGAGTATCCCTTTGCTGCTTTCTAGCTGGCAATAACAGCGTATTGATGAGCGTCAGAGTATGTTCAGTGAAAGAATGGACCGGCCTACTTTATACACATTTATGTTCTTCTTCTGTTCTGTATTGATGTTCTCTTTTTTTAAATTTTTGGTCTTAGCTGAAACCTTGAAATATTGTGGATATTATTCAGTTTTAGGGGATTTACTTTTTTGTCTGAATTGTGTTTGAATAAAATCAGGTGGATGGTAATGTACTGACTGAGCATTTTAAATAAGAGAACTACAAAAGCAAAAGCGTAGGTCCTTTCTTTGAGTTGTTTGGGGTTTCAGTGCATTTTCTTGTACCTATGATTTCTGTTTTTGCTAATGTATGTACTGAGCAATGGAATACATATTTTTTATTTTTCATTTTTGACAAAGACTAGCTGAAGATTTTGCACTCAAGCCCTATTATAATTTCAAATGGAAATACATGTTCTATGTTTTTCAGCTTTTTTTCCTGTGTGAAAAGGCAGGGAAAGCCATTTCATGCCCTAACAAGCAATGGTAACAAGCCATTGTTAAAAGTACACAGAAGACTGTGAAAGCTTACAAACTACCCGAGAGAACACAAAAAGAGGCAGGTGATTATTATGTAGGGATGGGAATGAGTACTAGAATGGTGGATTTTCCGTATCTATTAGTGACACAAATATATGAAAATTAAAATCAAATCTTTTCCCCTCTTTTTCTCCTCTCTTCTGAAATATATCTATATCCTCCACTCTCACACAGAATGACTACCGTAAGCTGTCCATGCAGTGTAAGGACTTTGTGGTGGGTGTGTTGGACCTTTGTCGGGACACAGAGGAAGTTGAGGCGATTCTGAATGGTGATGTGGATCAGTGCCCGCCGAGTCCCTACAACCGACCCTGCCTCAGCCGTGTCAAACTGGCCATCAAGTATGAAGTCAAGAAGGTAAGACAAAAGCAGCCAATTTTAAAAAATGTTATGAATTTTCTAAATGCCACTAAGTTGCAACATTTAAAACTTGAACACTTTTACACCTTCACTGCCTTAAAAGCTGATCTTGTGGAAATAACTTTGTGGTGTTGCTCCTCTCTTTTAGAACAGGAAAGAAAGTAAGATCAGTGTTTATGTAGATCAATAGGTACAAGTTATTAAAAATCAGTTAAAGTCAATTTTTAATGTCTTTTCTGTAGGATTAAATTGTTTTTGCAAGAACTCTGAAAAGAATGTAAACAATACCTAATACCTAACAATACAAACATGGTACTCCTCCACACTGAAAGGAGCCAGCTGAGGTGGTTCGGGCATCTGATTAGGATGCCTCCTGGGTGAGGGGTCCTGGCATGTCCTGTCGGGAGGAGGCTGGGTAGGCTCAGGACACACTGGAGAGATTACATCTCTTGGCTGGCTTGGGAACGCCTTGGTGTTCCCCCGGATGAGCTGGAGGAGGTGGCTGGGGAGAGGGAGGTCTGGGCTTCTCTGCTTAGGCTGCTGCCCCGCGACCCGGCTCCGGATAATCTTCAGAAAATGGATGGATGGATGGACAAAACATGAACATGGTACAAAAGACTGAGAAACAACACTGGTTGGTTGTTTGTCGCAACAGTTTTAAGCCTTGAGCATCTTTATAGGTCTCTAAAGGTGAGGGGCCTTGTCACACAGTGTGTAAGGCTTTGACACCTAATATTGGGGTCCATGTACTATGTCAAATTCTGTGTCTTTTACCCTTTTTCAAACTTAACCAAAAGGGCAATAGATCAGGCACGTCTTTGAGACTCATTTTTTTGTCTTTATGGTTCCAAAAATCCATACCCAGTCCCCAAAACACATGGAACCGAACAGGTAAACATGACCATTAATCTTTGTTATTTCAGCTTTAAAGTCCATTTGTTATTGAGAAGGTAGCAGTTTTGAAAATAAAACTGCCACCTACAAATAACTGAGTGTTTGCCCTTTTGGACTGTAACAACAATTGCCTGTTCATTTCCACTAAGGTACAGCATTTCAAGTATGATCAGCACTGCCCGTGTCTTTTCCAGATCCACTTGGTTATTGTGCATAATGTCAAAGAGACCCGGGACCAGCAGTAATAAAATTGAACCTGACATACATATTATATATATGTATGTCAGGTTGCCTTCAGAACTGCCTTAATTCTCCATGGCAGATTAACAAGGTGCTGAAAACATTCCACTAAGTTTTTGGTCCATATTGACATAATAGCATCACACAGTGGCTGCATATTTGTCAGCTGGACGTCCATGATGCAAATCTCCTGTTCCACCACATCCCAAAGCTGCTCTATTAGATTGAGATCTTGTGACTGTGGAGGCCATTTGAAGTGAACTCATTGTCATGGTCAAGAAGGTAGGATGGATCCGAGCTTTGATGTTGTTTACACTAAATTCTGACCCTGATATCTGAGTGTTGCAGCAAAAATCGAGACTCATCAAAACAGGCAACAGTTTTCTAATCTTCTGTTGTCCAATTTTGGTGAGCTCATATAAACTGTAGCCTCCATTTCCTGTTCTTAGCTGACAGGAGTGGCACCTGCTGTGGTCTTCTGCTGTTGTAGCCCATCTGCTTCAAGTTTTGACGTTTTACTCAGACCAGCCTGTCTAGCACCAACAACCATGCCACCTTGAAAGTCATTTAATCGCCTTTCTTCCCCAAACCATGCTCAGCTTGAACTTCAGCAGGTTGCCTTGACCATGTTTACGTGCCAAAAAGCATCAAGTTGCCGCCGTGTGACTGGCTGATTAGATATTTGCAATAATGAGCAGTTGAACAGGTGTGCCTAATAAAGTGGACCCCAACCAAACAGATCAGGGTAGTAGTCTTGGTTCCTAGACTTTGGATGGTTCTGTGAAGAACAAATTTCCCATTCTCAGCTTATTTTGTTCACAGTTATTATGATCTACAAATCTTCATATTTAACTTCAGCATGAACAGTTTTTCACTCTAAATGATTGTTTTAATTAATTTCCCACAGAATGTGAAATCAAATCATTTAAAATATGTGCCAACATTTATCTTGCAGTATATATCTTCATAGGATTGCCACAGAAAAATACATGACTTAATGCAGTGTTTAACATGTAACTCGGCTTGTTTCTGAGTAAGCTAGTGTCTGAGTTATTCGTGCACATAAACAATATAAACAGTTTCAGCATTGTCTTGGACGTGGACTCAGAGGACCCCTTTGTAAACAGCTCACTGGCCTGTGTGTAAAAGTTAATCCCTGCTGTGCAGAAGTGCTCAGGAAAATGTCAAACTAAATCCCTTTTCCCCATTTGCCCCTTCCATTCTCTCTCACTCACGTGTTCCTGTTTGAGCCTACTGTGCCTCATGTTTTCTTTAATCAGGTAATTCCCAGGTGTGGGTGTGTGTGTTGGGCATTAAACAGCCTGTTTTAGCCATCTTTTTTTTTTTTTTTTATCCTTTACAAGAGAGCATGACCAATACCAGGCAGCTAATTACACCAGGCAAGGAGAGAGGGAGGGAAAGATTGCCATGGAAACCAGGTGGCATGTGACTGCGTGTAGTGCATGTAGCTGGACACAGGCAGATTTCATGTCACGGATCAGTGGTTTGATGGATTGATCACTGGATGTCAGTGGGAAGCTATATTAACTAGGAGTATTGCTGCGATGAGGTGTATGTATTATTGTGTGTGGTTCTGAGCACATATACAAATTGTTTGTGTGTGTGTTTCGATCGGTGGAGGAAAGCAGAGAATGCCAATTGTCAACTCAGATAAATGCTCCCCGAATGTGATGATCAAGGGTCACTGGTGAAGTGATGGATAGGCATTGATTGACTGGTGAACCCAATGAAGCAAGCAAAAATTGAGGGAAAGCACGTTTGACCAAAGGTGACGTGTTGTTGAAATCTGAGACATGAATAAAAAACAATGCACAAGTTTGACTGTTCCACTAGTTGACCACTGACTGTGGCATTGATTGCTTTGTTGTCCACACCCTTCCTCCAGCTGGAAGAACATCCATCTGCTCCTTCCCCATCAGACCTTTGTTGGCTTTCATTTATCACTTTCTTTCTTGGAATAAACTCTATAATTAATGTGAACACACGGCACTTCTTATTGCCTGCTTTCTTTTGCACTTTGTATATTAAATTGATTTTCCAAGCTGGTTGTTGGCATTATTTTCTTTTTAAATGAATCCAAGTGGCAACCATAAATACAAATACTGAGATGGTTGCCACTTAGACTCATTTAGATAGTGATATATTTCGATTTTGCTCTAAATAGAGTGCTCTAAATAGACATGCAGAATGGACGCTAAGGTACTTGAGATATTCGGAAAAGTAAAGTAGTACCAGATGCCCTTTAATGAATACATAACTCTGAACCTTATCAATTTTGAACTCTTGGCATTTATTTAATTCAAACACATTGAAGTACCATGTGTAGCATACTTACTCTTCATGATTAAAAACAGTAATTACCCATAAAGGAAGCACAGACCACTGCACCTGCTGAGAGACTTTTCATATTTGCTTTTGTTGTTGTTTATGTTTCTCTGTGGGTTGTAATCCAAAGGTTTTCTCTTAACATAATGGGGGATTTGAATAGAGTTCTGCCTAATGCCACCAGCATGTAACCTCTCCTGCAAATGGTTTTTGGTTTTGATACATTTGAGTTATTCATTGTTTCCTATTTTATTTCTTACCTTGTGTCTTTCATGTGTTTTAGTTGCCTTTGTCTTTCCCACCTTGTTGTTGTCTGCCGAAACTTAAATATTTCCACCTGCGTCCAATCAGCCCTCTGTGTAAATATAGTCCTGTCTTTCCCTCAATCTTTGTTATTTCATTGTGCTAACCACCTCCTGTTCCTGTTTCCTTGTTGCCTTCTTTTTGGATTTTTGTTATTTTCCTGTCTATTCATGTTGGAATATCCTGTGAGACACCTTTTTTGTTATAATCCATTTTCATTAAAATTTCTTTACTTTACTGTCTGCCTGTCTGCCTCCATGGTGTCCTGCACTTGAATCTGTTTAAGAATTTTCAGAACACTTTAAGGCTTAAAATCATGAAAACACCAGTATTAATGTGGCAAGACACAGCTGAAAACAGTCAAGACAACGAGACAGGAAGTCAAACTACATCCAAGATTAGATGATTAGATTAGATAGATACTTTATTCACCCCCAGAGGAAATTCACAAATTCCAGCAGTATCCACAACCATGCTAGACATGCAATAAATACTAATAAACACTAGTAAATACTAATAAATACACAGTATAAAAGTTGAGAATTAAAAATTAAAAGTCCAGTGCAAACAAACTCAATAGATTAAGGTGCATGGTGTACAGTGTGTATTACAGTACAGAACAGTGAGGAATGTTGACATTAACGTTGCCGTTAATGTTAAACTGAAGTTCTCTGCCGCAGAAGTCAGGCTGTCCAGGTCCATGCCAACGACAGAGCCTGCCTTCCTCACCAGTTTGTCCAGACATGAAGCGTCCCTCTTCTTTATGCTGTCCCCCCAGCACACCACCGCATAGAAGAGGGCGCTTGCTACCACAGTCTGATAGAACATCTGCAGCAGGTTTTTGCAGACGCCAGCCTTCTGAGGAAGTACAATCGGATCTGACCTCTCCTGCACAGAGCATCCATTCAGCAGACCAATCCAGTTTATGAAATACATGTACTCCCAGGTATTTGTAGGTCTGTACAAACTTCACACAGTCACCTCTGATGGTCACAGGCTCCAGGTGAGGCCTGGACCTCCTGAAGTCCACCACCAACTCCCTGGTTTTGCTGGTATTAAGATGCAGGTGGTTGGATTCACACCATTTGACAAAGTCCTTGATCAGTTTCCTGTAATCCTCCTCACCCTGTCCACTCCTAATATAGCCCATGATAGCAGTGTCATCTGCGAACTTTTGCACGTGGCAGGACTCCGAGTTGTATTGGAAGTCCGATGTGTACGGGGTGAACAGGACGGGAGAAAGCACAGTCCCCTGCTGCGCTCCCGTGCTGCTGACCACAGTGTCAGACCTGCAGTCACCCAGGTGTACATACTGAGGTCTGCATGTCAAGTAGTCCGTAATCCAAGCCACCAGGTGTGAGCCTACACCCATGCCTGTTAATTTATCTCTGAGGAGCAGACGCTGGATGGTGTTGAAGGTGCTGGAGAAATCCAGAAATGTAATTCTCGCAGCACCACTGCCCCTGTCCAAGTGGGAGAGGGATCAGATCACAATGGCATCCTCCACCCCCACCTTTTCCTGGTACGCAAACTGAAGAGGGTCAGGGGTGTGGTGGACCTGTGGTCTCAGGTGGTGAAGGAGCAGCCGCTCCATGGTTTTCATCACGTGTGACATTAATACGACCGGCCTAAAGTCATTCAGCTCTCCAGGGCGTGGTTTCTTCGGTACCGGGATGATGTAGGATGTTTTCCACAGTCGAGGGACTCTCCCCCGTTCCAAGCTCAGGTTGAAGATGCGCTGTAGAGGGTTCCCCAGCTCCAATGCGCAGGCCTTCAGTAGTCAAATGTCAAAATGTCAAATGTCAAATTTATTTATATAGCACATTTAAAACAGCAACGTTGACCAAAGTGCTTCACACAATAAAAATAAAATCACACCATAAAGACAAACAATAAAATTAAAAACAATACAAACACAATACAATAAATAGACTAAAAAACTAAGATCAAGTTGTTGTGGTGGTGTCCAACTCCACTCTGGACCCACAGCTTTGCTGGCACGAAGCCTCCTCAGCTCTCAGCACACCTGAGCTGCCGTGATCATGAGTGGGGAGACACTCCTCTCTGTGCAAGTGTCGGCTCGTGGGGGGAGAGAGAGAGAAGAAAGGTGGGTGGGGGTGCAGTGTTCTGAAGTGGGAATGAGTCGGGGTGGTCAAACCTGTTGAAGAAGTTATTCAACTGGTTTGCTCTCCCTCAATGGAGGCACCCCACTTCAAGCTGCAGCCAGTGATTATCTTCATCCCAGCCCACACCTCCTTCATGCTGTTGTTCTGCAACTTTTGCTCCAGCTTCCTCCTGTACTGCTCCTTTGCCTCCCTGAGCTGAACTCTGAGTTCCCTCTGCATGCCCTTAAGCTCCTGCGGATCACCATCTTTAAGAGCTCTCTTCTTCTGGTTCAGAAGGCCCTTGATGTCACTTGTGATCCAGGGCTTGTTGTTAGCATAGCAGCGTACAGTCCTTACTGGAACAACAACATCCATACAGAAGTTCATATAGTCAGTGGTGCAGTCAACAACCTCCTCAATGCTCTCACTGTGCAACCCCTGCAGTACATCCCAGTTTGTATTACTAAAGCAGTCTCTCAGAGCCTGCTCTGCCTCAGGAGACCACTTCCTGAAAGAGCGTGTGGTTGTAGTGTGGTGTTGTCCTCACTCTTGGTTTGTAATGAGGCTGAAGCAGAACAAGGTTGTGATCTGCTTTTCCCAAAGCAGGCAGTGGGGTGGCGCTGTATGCCTCCTCTATGTTTGGATACAATAGGTCAATAACCTCTATGTTTGCATACAATAGGTCAGCGTCCTCTATGTTTGCTTACAATAGGTCAATGACCTGGTTGTCTTCTCGGTCAATGACACAGAAGACAACCAGCTATCAAAATAAAACAGGAAGTAAATGACAATAAACAGGGAAACACAGACACAAGAATAAGCTTGACATAGGGGAAAGACATAGGAGGATTAGTAAAACTAGAACTGAAGATTTAAAATGCTAGGAATAACTGAGAAACAATAACTGAAATAACAAAACCTTAAACCCACAACAAAACCCACAAACTCCCCAAGGGATGGCTCAAGATGATGACAATTAAGTTTAAGAATTGACCATGTCAGGGACCCCACAGACCATGACAATTCAGCATACTTCAGCAAGTCAGACCACTCATACTACAGACAAAGCTGAAATGCATCCAACTAGGATAAAAAAAAAAAAAAATGTGTATAGCTGGGCCAGAGTACAGGACTGTATGGATGTAAGTCTTTGATAAGTTTTCAAATAATCCTCTGCAGATCTGGACAAGTTTGCTGATACTGTTATATCAGATACTGTGTGGACTTATGCCCACTCAGAAAGACATACAAAATTAAATGAATTCTTTGAACACACATGACAGTCAACTTGAATCTTGGATCTCAAAGCTATACTTTATAGCATGATTTATTCAGCACTCAAGCCAGGGTTGGAAAAGTCACTGGAGTTGTGGAAAGGTCAAAAACATGGCTCTGCTGGTTACAGCTGTCCATAGTGGTATCCACAGAGAGGTACTGGCCACAAAGATGATGAGGAGAATTTTGAATGAAGCAGTGAGAAGAATACATTTTAATGTCCACTGCAGTCACGCCTGTTTGCCATATGCATATGAGATGGAAGGTGACCACCAGCAGACTCCCCTGCACACTGAAATCTGATGGCTTTCATATTGTAAGGTGCTCCATTGACGTTTTAAACTGGGTGACGAAGTCAGGACATTTATTGTGGACTGTCAGATCAATACTGTGGCTTTCAGTTGCTTTGTAAGTTGCTGTATTTGGTGACATTTTCAGCTACATAAGGAACTCAATCTGTCCTTCCAAGGAAAGGCAGTGACTATATTTCATGTCCACAGTAAGACAGAAGCCACACTATGGAAACTCGAGCTGTGAGACAGCGGGAAGCTTCAGAGCAACTTTGAGTTGAGACTTTGACAGTCAATGTGAATTTCTCAGCAAAGAGGAGAGTCAGATCCTGAAGTCCCTGACAGATGCTATTTGAGAGCACCTGCAAACCCTTAAGGGGCACCTCCAGGAATATGCCTCTGTGCTTCAGTGAGCAATCCAGCTGGATACAGAATCCATTTGCCCACCATAATGGGCAGGTTTCAATTGTATGTAACAGGACAGCCTTGTGGAATTATCTTGTGGTTCTGCTTTGAAACTGATCTTCACACAGAAGCATTTGGCACATTTTTTGATCCATTATAACTTAGAACATACTATCTGTGAACAAGGCATTAATTCTCTGGTGACTTTTGCTACCGCTGAATTTTCAGCAGTTGGGGCTTGAACGGAATGAACTGAATGGTGTCCATTCTGCTTGACATCAAACTTTGACAGCTGCTTTTCAGTAACATTACCCTCCTCATTAGGTAAGTTGAGGGTGACCCAATGTAACATTACCCAGATATGTGACTCGTGTCCAGTGTACCCAGATACACTTTTTGCAGGTGGTCTCACAGAGTAAAACTTGTGTCAATGTTAATTTATAGACTTATGAAAGTTGGTGTTTTGTTTAATGGTGTTTTTTTTTCTCTCAAGGTTGATGTTAGGTTGCATATATAATATACAAGCATTTTTTTTAATCCAGTGTCAAACAACCAGGACACAGGCTTAACAATTAACTATTTGTGTTTGATTTCTTACATTTGTTGCTTAACAAATTTTGTGTATGTGAATGATTATTCATATGCATTGCAATGCTGTAGATCCACCTTCACACCGTTTTTTTTTTTTTTGTTTGTTTTGTTTTTTTATTAAAAAGAAACAAATGGAAACACTTCACCTTAGTCTCATGTGTTAATCAGACTTCTGATTAAAGGTTTGGGTGGGCCACAGATGATTTTCAGATTTCAAATTGGGCTGCAGCATTCTTAAGTTTTGAAATGGTTGCTTTATACTGCACAGAAATTAGAGAAATAATTTTGTTTGTTTCTATGTTTTTCTCTATAAGAAATAAATAAATAAAGGCAAAAAAGGCAACACATCTTTAAAAGACAGTACAGTTGCCATCAATCTATGTGTTCCAACTTTCCTCTCCTTCAAAACCCATCCCTTGAAACCATCTTTTTATTCCATCTATGCAAGATGTAACATACCGGGACTGGCACAGAAAATACATTAAAATCTTAAAAGACTTGTTCACAGAGGATTGATTCGCTGCTTTTCAGCCATCTCAGGAGTTTAACCTGCTGCTTTTTTAGATATTTACAAACACTTTGTTCACTCTTAGACATCCCTTTTTCCCAGTGCATCTGTCATTAATTATATTGAAACTGGTGTTTGCCTTTTTCCCTTTAACCAAGGGATCAGTGTTAGCCCCCTAAAACATATGTGTGCACATTTAAGCTAAATTTAAGCAGCTTCGGAAGAAGACATAGAGCGTTCCCTTTCTGATACCATCTTGTGTGCTAATTTCTCATTCATTTTAAAAAATGTCTACAAAACCAACATTTATAGTTTGTAAAATACTTCCTTAGATGCATCTGAACATCTGATCCTGGGGTCAATGAATGTTTTGGGTCTTTCGGCGTCAGACAACATGTTCCAGGTGGGGTGAATCAGGCCATAGCTGAAACTATGTCCTAGCACCTCTATACGTTTGCTAATGCAAATGCACATTTTTGTGTAACTTACCATAAACAGTGAAGCTTTTTAGATGACTAGTGCTGTTGAGCTTAAAGGAAACTACCCATTTCACACAACTATATGGCCTGTAAGAATAGTGTCATGTCTGAAGTTTGAGAAAAGCATTCAAGGTTTGTTTCTGGCTTAAATCAAAGAGGACCTGCAATAATGTAACACTTCTATGCCACTGTATATAACCTCTTGGTTGGAAGTGCATTTTCTATGCATAATATCGGATTAATGGTCAAGCATGAGAATGTAAGGAGTTTTTTTAATGTTTGTGTTATCTGTAACAATAACAAAAATATTGATGTCATATGAAGATAGTCGTATTGCTTCTTTGAAAATTCTGACATTCCTAGCTGTTTGCTTTTTGCACCTCTCTCCCCTTCCTCTTTCTATCTTTCTCCTCCCTCAACCCACCTTGCCCTGTACTCAAACTGTCTCATCTTCCTTCATTGATTCACTGATTTAAATTTCTTGTCTCTGTCTCTCTTAGTTTGTTGCTCATCCCAACTGCCAGCAGCAGCTGCTGACTATCTGGTATGAGAACCTGCCTGGCCTGAGGCAGCAGTCCATTGGTGTGAAGTGCTGGACAGTGCTAGGGGTAACTGTAGGCCTCCCATTCCTGGCTATTGCCTACTGGATAATGCCATGTAGCAAGGTATGAACAGAAAACCACATGCGCAATTCTAAACCACAGTTAAAACAAAACACACGCACACAATCTGGGGAACTTATTATTGTTATTTCTATATGTGTTATTGGTTTAAGAAAAATTTTCAAATTTTTTATTCATGTTGTTCCACCTATTGTTTGCAGCCAACTATAGTATTTCAAACCATTACACGAAGTTTATAGCATAGTGCAGCTTATAGGCTCATTACCCACAAGGAAATACAATTCCTGCTGTTGTTCTTTGTTGTTCATATATCTTTACCGCAAGTTGGGAAAAATATAACGTTTGCCCCGAGGTTGGAACAAAAGCAAAAGCCCTGTTATTAACTTAGCATGAGGTTCATTTCAGGACACCTCAGACTTGCTTGTCAGCTCTACATTTAGGCTCAGCTTCCATTATTCTAATCTGAACTTCATCATCATCTATTCAGACCGAACTGTACTTGGAGTGTGAATGCTAAAGTGTCTCTCTACAGTCTTGTTAGAGACCTATCAGTGTGCTTACATGACAGCAACTGCACGCTGTATGATACACCATCTCAGATGGGCTGTATTTTTAAAATCAGTCCATATGGAAAAGAAAAAGAAAAGCATATGTTGCTCATCCCAATGCACTGCTAATCAAATACACTTGATTAGCTGATCAGTAGGTGTGACCACCTCTATAAACACAGAGGTTTTGTCAGTTTGCTGATCTGGAGCGAAACCACAGGTATGTGTTAACACAATGCCAAGGAGGAAAGTCATTAGTAATGAATCCATCATTCTACAGAGAGAAAGATTATTCACAAGTGGAAAACATTCAAGACAGCTGTCAGTGTTCCCGGGAGTGGACATCCCAGCAAATTCACCCCAAGGTCAGATCATGGAATGCTCAGAAAAATTGCAAAAACCCCAAGAGCTACATCTCAGACTCTTCAGGTTAGCAATGTTAAATGTTAAAGTTCATGACAGTACAATTAGAAAAACACTGAACAAGTGTGGCTTGTTTGGATGGATTGCCAGGAAAAATCCTCTTCTCTATATAAAGAACATGGCAGCACAACTTAGGTTTACAAAGTTGCATCTGAACAAACTACAAGACCTCTGGAACAATGTCCTTTGGACAGATGAGACCAAAGTGGAGATGTTTGGCAATAATACACAGCGCCATGTTTGGGAAAAACCAAACACAGCATATCAACACAAACACCTCATACCAACTGTCAAGCACGGTGGTGGAGGGGTGATGATTTGGGCTTGTTTTGCAGCCACGGGACCTGGGCACCTTGCAGTCATTGAGTCGACCATGAACTCCTCTGTATAGCAAAGTATTCTAGAGTCAAATGTGAAGTCATCTGTCCGACAACTAAAGTCATACAGAAAACATCTTCAATTTATTGCTGCTAAAGGTGGTTCTACAAGGTGTTGAACCATGGGGTGTACTTAGTTTTTCACACACTGCTTTTGCATTTTGGCTTAGTTTTTATTTAATAAATAATGGCATTGTGCAATATGCCATGTGTTGTTGGTCATCTGAGGTTGCATTTAAATAATTTTAGAACCTGCTAATGACCAGATTATTTTTTATTATGTCCTGATACCTAGACGCTTAGAATTAAAAGAGGGTGTACTTTCTTTTTACCATGACTGTAAGAATGTTTCATTCCTTCCAATAGAAAGGGTTTATGTTTCATATATACAGTAAGTCATAAAAGATATGTCTCATAATATGATTACTCACGAGTGCTCCCTTTCACATTTATCTCATTGGTTGATTCATACTTAATTCCCTTATGCTTTATAATGAAACGGTGGCAAAAAGCCTTAGTAAATAGGTAATCAGGCCCTTAACATCTTATAAGGCCCTAAATCCTTACAGTATAAGATGTGTAAGTGTTAGTAATAGCAATGTAAACATGTTTATAGTTAGATTATCAGACATTTTTAAGCTCATATAAAAAAGTTTGTTCAAATTGTGTATAATAACACTACCGACAGAGTTTTTCAGAGGCCTCTATTACCTATTAAATAACTATATTATACTATATATAATGAGTTATACCGATGCATCATATATAAAACACTATAATTTTTCTATTTCTTAAACTGTAGTCATCTTGATTCCACCTCAGTTATATCTACAGTTCTAACACTGTTGCTGCATACTATAATCCACTTCTTCTCTGTTTTTATATCTTCTGCGCCTAAATACTAAATATATTGCTTCTGCAAATCACACAAACCTTATAAGCTTGTTAGAGTCATTAGGAATGTTTCTGCAGTAGAGACTCTAAAGATATGGCCAAATTAAATGGCAAATAATCCCCTCGTTGTCAGCATATTTAATTCTAGACCAAAGTATTGGACAGTGGGGAAAAAAAATAATAATAAGGCTAAAAAATGTACAGATTTACAGTTTCAGAGCATGATATAATAACTGTTTGATTATAGGACCTGAGACACTTTATCCCATTTTTTTCATTCTCCATCAAGCAAATTATAATTTCTAAAGTGACACAACATGACATAGGCCACACTCACACACAGGAGCTGAGCAAGCGGTTATGCAAATCTGCTCATCAACCTGAATAATCCTCCACCTCATCAGCAAGTGGTGTGTGTGTGTGTGTGTGTGTGTGTGTGTGCGCGCGTGTGTGTGTGTGTATGTTTGTGGACTCGGGTTTGAGGACCTTTGAGTGTGTGACTGATGAATTAGTCATTTTGTAGACTGAGAGAGAAAGCACTGGCTGTCAACTGTGCATGAGAAGGTGGAGAGCAGTAACACTGAGAGATTCTCCACCAATCACGAGGCAATAGCTGCATCTGATCTCACCGTGTCACAAAAACACCTGTGTTTCTGTGTGCATGCACATGCATGCATATGCGTGCATGTATGATTACATCTAATTATGAATCAATCAACCCATGACACTCCACGTGACAGTCTGACATTTTTTGACACATCTGAGAGAGCGGGGAAAAAGTAGCCGTGTAATACATATGGGATGCAGAGCTTGTAGTTGTGAATTATTATTGTTGTTTTTGTTGCTGTGTCAGTGTTCGCTTTTTGATGTGAACATTGCTTTAAAAGATCAGTGACATGAGAGATGTTGAAAAGGCAGAACTACAGAGGATGGGATAATAAAAGCAGCCTAATCACACAAATAACCGAGAGACGAAACAGATGTTTATGCATGCTTAGTAACAATGTGACTGCAGCTCATCCGAGACAAAAAGTATAATGGATTTGATAATGAAATAGATAAAGACAGAGTAAATCAGAAGAACATACATTAAGACAGGCAGAGGCAGAGAATGCAAAGAGAAAGCTTTGATGTGTTCTGGTTGATTATGTTTAGTGTCGCCTCCTGCACCTGCAGCTAATCATGCAATTTTGCTCTTCTCATCTCATCAATTGCTCATCTTTTACAGCCCATAATATCCCCCATTTTACAGCACCACAACACACAATTATTAAAACCCCACACCATATTACATTTCATATCAGCCTGGGTGATAAAGATGATATTTTTGTTCCTCGAATAGAAGTAGTAAGTCATCGAGGGCAGACAGAGAAAACATGGATATACTGTAATTGCTTTGGAAATCTTCTTTGGGAGAAAAATAGCAGCGATATGCTTCAGAAATGATGAAAAACAGATGTGTGATCAGAGATAGAATGTTTCTCATTGATTGAAGACGTTAAAATATGATGAGTGACGTGACACTCTTCAGCCTTCCCTGAGTGACAGAAAATAGATGAAATGTCAAAAAAGAGAAATAACAAGTGATGCAGAGGAAAATTGCCTTGGAAACCTGATGAAACAAGTTTCATGTGTTAGTCAAGGATTCATTTGTATCACTAACTTTGCACATTTATAGTGAAATGGTAACAGTATGCATAAGGAAAGCTGACAAAATCAAAATAAATGATTCTGAAACCATGATAAATCTAGTCCTTATTTTCACTCAGTACTACAGGCTCTTCATTTACGGTAATTATGCCAACTATCACAATCAATTTGGCAATGATACCCTGACATTTGCAAATGCTACATGTTGTGCCAATATTAGCTAATTATTTTTTCATTAATTACTTTTCTGCAGTCCATCATCTATTTAATTGGCTGAAATATCTTTTTGCATGCTATCTCTGACACTGCTGTTTGGGGGTTTAAAATTTTAGAAACACGTTGAGATTGCCTGTGATTGCTCTGTAACACTGGGGTCCTTTTCTTGGCCTCCTTTCCTCTCTTGGGAGATTCAAATCAAAGTCAGTGCAAGAAAAAAACCCAATCAATACACACAGCACAGGTTCACAATACATTTATGGAATGGCTGAATATCAGTAAACAATGTTGCTGTGAATCATTATTGCCATTGTGCCACATAATATAACAGGGTTTTTTGTTTTTTTACAGCTAATGTAGGTCAGGGTAAAGCAAGCAACATAGCAGACCTCATTTATTTTACCTGCAAGCACTGACCATATTATTTCAAATATTTACTTCAGTCCAACAGAGTAACATGAGCCAGTTATTGATATTGTTGTTAGAACCATGCAGAACTGTTCAAATTAAGGCTCACACACCAGAAGGGAATCCTGTCTGCATTGTTGGAAATATCCCTTTATTGTGAATTTTTCATGGTCCTGGGTTTTGGGTTTTCTGTTATGAACTTTGAATTCTTGTTATTATTTAATGTTCTGTCGGTTCTCAGTTTGATCATTATTGTCCATTCTTGTTTGTCACATTCCTTAGCATCTTGAGTCTTAGTTCCTTGTTTCAGTTTCTGGTTATTTTCATGAGTATTCTACTTTAGGTTTATTTTGTATAGTCTGTTGTTGTTTTCTTTGTCTTCCCCTTGTGTCTCTCTGTATCAAGTCTGTACATTTGGGTCTTTCATCTCTCTTTAGTTACTTCCTCTTACTTTGGTAGTCTTTTGTCACCTGTGCTTTGTATTTAGTTCTGCTTCCCTTGTCTCATTATCTCTGATTTGTTCCTGCTTTGTTTCCCCTAGCCTCATTTCCTTTTGTATTTATTGTCTCAGTCTCCCCTTTTCCTTTATTGAGTCGCCCCTCATAGCTGTGTGCTTCCTAGTGTTTTCTAGTGCTTCCTAGTATTTCCAAGTATTTCCACTCTCTGGGTTCCCCGTATAATTATTCCTCATGGCTCCTGTTATTTGCTTTCCCTAGTTTTGCTTTTCTGTTTTTGGACTGTGTAACCTATGGACTCTTCAGCATTAAATGCTTGCCTTATGTTCACTTCCATCTCCCGCGTTTTGCATTTGGGTCCGCAATACAACTAACCTCATTCCACACAGCTGACCGTGACAGAATTACAGGGAGAGATGTGGAGGGAAACAGAGTGGAGGCTTGAAAATGTACACATTCGTAGAGGTCCTCTACAGTAATTAAAACCCAAAGCAGTATAGTACAGTACTTAATATATCTTTAGTCGACATTAATATCTTTGCTTGTACCTGGATCACAAATTATTCAGAGTTGATTCATGTAGAAGAAGCTCAGAAAGTTCTGGGAAAGTGTCAGTAAAAATCAAAAACCTGACCTTTTTAAAAATTGACTTATCTCCCATTCAAGATAATCTCCTCTTGCACCTCTAAATCATTTTAAGCATGGCTTCTATTTTTAGATCACTCTGACAGAATTGACCTCCAGTGTTTCCAACTGTGATCTTTTAACTTAATTATGAGTTTTTGGGAGGTGGACAAAGTCACAGGGAGGCAATTCTGGTGAATAGGGCAGGTGATGACCAAAGATTGTGTTGGTGAGGCCAAAAAACTTGTTTGCGTTTTCAGTGGACATTAGAATAGAACTCCACATTGACAATATCTGCCTGGGGGATCAATTTGCGGTGCAGAACCTCATGAATGTTGGAAGCATCCTTAAGTCTATGTCCGCACCTAAATCATTGTATTCAGGCTTGGAAACTGTGGACTCCTACTAAAAACTGCTATAAACTGCTTGGTCGTAGCAGGAGACCCAGCTCTCATTACCAGTAGTGGCTCTTCATAGGGAATACACATCAGTTTGAAAAGAAGTTCATGTTTGCTCTCTGTGCAAGTTTGAGGTCTTTGGTAAATTCAGAGTGATCTAAAGATAGCCGCCACACTGGAAGCTGTCTGGGCATTCCCAAGAAGATGATCTTGAACAGGAGATCGGCGAAACTTAAATTGGGTAAGGTTTTTGATTTTCATGGGCTGAATTCCAGAACTTTGTGATCATACCTCATAAACATTAGGCATCCTCCCAGGTAACGAGATCTTAGGGAATAAGAGCTCCATTCTGGCTTTGTAAGACTTTCATTTCACACCAGGTTTCTACTTATTTAATCTGCATATGCCTGCTGCTAGCGGCTGCCATTTTGTTGGAGGAGAGGAGACAAGCTCTTGTCACCATCACACTAAAGAAACCCATGGGGTTCACAGTCATCATATAGCAGAAGGTCTGATCTAAGATGACCATCTTATTTAAGCTGAGGGTTGACATGGATCAGCCTTATCAGCACAGCAGCTGGGAGGAATGAAGGAGGCAGGAGGAGGTTTAAAGGAGGTTTTGCAGGGTTAAGAATTACCAGACAACCTCTTCCCACAGGGTTTAGTAGTGTGTGTGTGTGTGTGTGTGTGTGTGTGTGTGTGTGTGTGTGTGTGTGTGTGCGTGCGTGTGGCATAGGAAGAGCTACTGAATCTGATGTATTATTGCTCATGCAGAGAGTAGAGATATCCTGTGGGTACTTAATATTGAACACAGCAGGTTGAGAGAGTGGCAAATGTTGGGATCTCAAATGCCTGTATGGGGTTAGAAGTGTGTGTGTGTCTGTATATGTGTGTGTGTGTGCATTTGTGTGACTTGGCACACTTTTGTACAATTACAAAAATGCCCCTCTGTGTGGTGGTTTGTTAAACGCTGTTTGTGCAGTACCATCTTGCATTACATTCTCCCCATACGGTGCATTTCCACAAGCTCTGTCGATGGTTTGGTGTGTAGTTACTCTGGCATTATGTCTGTGTGAAAGTGATCAGTGGTTACGCACATTCATGAATTACAACAGCTGCTGTTTGTCTGCTAAAATGGTTGTGTAGTGGTGCTTTGCAGCAATTTTATCTCCGAGGACCAAAATCTCCGGAACTCTGCAGAAAGTGTGATTCATCTCAGTAAATAAAACAGATGTTGTGCTTGGCTGCAATTTTGACTGCCCAAAAAAGCACTCAAACATGTTTCTTCAGTGTAAAACAGATTTTGTTGGCTATTGTAATCACAAAACAAGGAAGATTTTGCTCTGTGTTTGCTAAATGTTTCAATAGGCCACTGTTTTTGTGATTACAAATTTCTGTACTAAAAAAGATCAATAAAAGCAGGTTTAGACTAATATTACTATTCTATATTTATATTATTGTATTTGTTTCTTAATATTTGTAAGTACATTGAAACATATATGTTATTATGTCTCAATCTTTTCACTTCCAGCTTGGTCAGATCCTGCGAAGCCCCTTCATGAAGTTTGTGGCTCACGCTGTCTCCTTCACCATCTTCCTGGGTCTGCTCGTCATCAATGCTTCTGACCGCTTTGAGGGTGTAAAAAATCTTCCCAATGAGACCATCACAGACCATCCGCGACAGGTGTTCAGGGTCAAAACCACCCAGTTCTCCTGGACGGAGATGTTGATCATGAAGTGGGTCCTGGGTGAGTCACCCTCTTAAATAAATCATACACACACAGTGTGACTCTGCACAGTTGCAGCCAGTTGAAATGCTCATGGATCGATTAGATTAGAATAGATTGTTCCTGTCAAAGCAGATTGTCCATCATGATAAGAAATGACCTTGATGTGACAAGTAAGCAAGTCAAAGCAAAGTATGTCTTTAAGGGTGTTCTTTTCGATTATTATTTTTTTTATCAGTATGGATGCACTTTATCATGTCATTAAGCAAGAAGATACTTTCTCCAAAGTTTATACATTTTTTTATGCCAATCCAAAGTTTCCTTTAAAGTTTTTTCTACATAACACCTGCACTATAAATACAAAACTTTTTGCCTGCCTTTGATATTGATAATTCAAGTTTAATACAGTACCCCACCAACCAAGTGAATGAAAAGCCATGGTTACAGCAACACAGCAAATCATGCTCTTTTATCCTCCAAAGATCAAAAAGGAATTTTCTGGTTAGAAACAGCCCAAGCAGTAGCCCTGCTGAGTCCTAACAATAACCTGGAGGGAAATTGGGACGTTGACCTGGAAGGTTGTGCAGAGGAAATATTAGAGGGAGAAATAGAATGAAAGAAAAATGGAAGGAAAGTTGGGAGTAGTTGAGGGCGACAAAAGAAAGTACAATAGGGTGTGTGCATGGAATACAAGAAGGTAGGCATAAGGAAACAAAGGAGATAGAAGGGGGTGACAGACAGACAAAGACAAACTCAGTGGATAAATAGCCCATAGCAATATTTGTCAGAGCTCAGCTGCTTCCCATCTGCTTCTGCTCATACACACACATATAACAATATTACGCGTGTGGCTTGTGTACGTTGGTGCACATGTGGTTCTGTTTTTATTTGTTTATGTGTAATGGAATCATTTTTTCCCATCTGGGGTAATTTTTGGCAGCCGCTGCACATGTGACTGTTTATCTACATGAATGTGTGTGTGTGTGTGTGTGTGTGTGTGCATTGAGTGGTGGCTTAGTTAGACGTGGTAGCTGTAATTCTAATCGCATGCTTTGAAGGCCCTGTAATTGTTAGAGAGATGATACTGATCAGGGCACCTTTTCTCTAGGCAATTTTAACCGTGTTTCAGCTCCAAATAGAGAATGGAGTGTGTATGTGTTTACATGCACCTGATCTATAAGTGGCACATGTCTGAGTGGGTCATTTTAAATCATAAGCGTTGTTGTCAACATCTGCGTATGTGTTGGCTTCATTTATCCATCCATAAACATGTTTATATTTGCTTGAGTGCCTGCGAGATCCTCCTTATCTTTGTATTTCTACATGTTTATTTGTGTGTATGTGTCTTACTTCATCAGGTATGATTTGGTCAGAGTGCAAGGAGATCTGGAGCGACGGACCCAGGGAGTACATCATGCACCTTTGGAATGTTCTGGACTTCGGTATGTTATCCATCTTTGTGGCATCCTTCACAGCACGCTTCATGGCTTTCCTGAAGGCATCCAAAGCCCAGCAGTATGTGGACATGCATGTACCAGACGAAGACCTCAGCAACGCCTCGCTGCCTGACGAAGTGGCTTACTTCACTTATGGTGAGTAGTCAATAAGAGGAGTCATACAAGTCGTGTGTTTTATTCACTGCATTTTTTTAAAGATTACTTGATCAGACTCTGAGTTCCTGTTCACGGTGCCTTTTTCTTTGTTTGCTTAGCCTTTGTGGCTATCGCTGTTCATTATAACTGTTCACTTATCTGAAATGTTATGAAAAAATATTTGGATCTACTGCTTAACCACTTATCCTTTAAGCATTTTTCCCAGAAAAGTTGATATTATGTAAAAGCTGTTATGAGGTGCTTGAATTAGTGTTGTGCTACAACAGTCACTGATAACGAGTAGCAAATTAGATGAATATGGGTGTAAAAAATATAATTAATTACCAAAACACTGACTACACATGATACTTGAAGCTGAGAATGTATTTGTCATTTACATCTAAATGTCATTGTTGCACCTGGAGATGTTCACAGCAATGCACTCACAATGGCAATGCCTGCAGTACTTCTACTGCAACTACACACATGCTAGTGCAGTCAGATGAGTAAACATGAATAAATAAAGATTGCTAAATGAAAAAAAAAAATCAACAATAAATGTAAGCCCTGAATGATAAGCTTGTATTTTAATAAATATCAGGACAAACCATCCCTACACCAAACCTGCCACAGGCTGTTGCCCACTGCACTGTGCACTTGTTAGTGGCCTAATAGAACCTTCATCAGTGCTGTCATCTGGTGGTCTGACTCTGTCATGACACATCAATAAATCGATAAAGGTTTATATTACTGCAGCCTCGGGTGTAATCCTCATAAACCTTTCTCCATATGTCTCCATATCTATACAGGTGCACAAATTTTATGCAATATATGTGCTTTTTGTTCTAAACAGAGACTTCAATAAAACAGTGAAATAGAGGCTTTTTTTTGCTTTTATTTCGCTCATCTCTCTTGTATTTTATGTTGCCATCTCGCTCCATAACATTCTCCTTTTACAGTACATCACCAGTTTTTTCTCGTTCCCTCTTGGTGTGTCCTTACTTTACCTCGGACACCATGTCCCTTTATCCCTTCCCTTTGCCGTCCACCCAGTTCATCCTTTTTTTCCTTCCCTCCTTCTTCTCCTCCTCCACCCCTCGCTCTTCTCTCCAAACTTTTAGTCTGACTTTCCTTTTTCCATCCTCACTTAATCCATCTTCTTACTGCACCGTCTCCTCCATCAAAGCCCATGTTTCTTAAAGCTGAGATTATACTCTGTAGGAACATCTCTTACAAATATTTGGATCCCACTATAACCGAAGGTTTACTCAGTGCACTGTAACCAGAAGGAATTTGAACAGCGAGCAATATGATGATGAGTGACAAACTACATGTGCACATTAGAATTTAAGGTTACACTATATTAACATTAACTACATTTAAATCCTGAATCCCTCCAAACTGGCTGTGGATGATTATGAATTAAAATATTTGAATTTATTTTCAGCACTAATTTCAGAGTTTCCATGACATATCAGATTTTATTCAGTGTAAAAATGTTAAGTGGGTAAAAAATTAACAAAGGTCCTTTTTAATGTCTGAATTTCTAAGAAAATTAAAGAAATTACACAGCAACCCTTCTGTGGCTTATTCTCCCTTCAGCCAGAAACAAGTGGCGCCCATCAGACCCTCAGATCATCTCAGAAGGCCTGTACGCCATTGCTGTGGTTCTGAGTTTCTCTCGCATCGCCTACATCCTGCCAGCCAATGAGAGCTTCGGCCCCCTGCAGATCTCACTGGGGCGCACAGTCAAGGACATCTTTAAGTTCATGGTCATTTTCATCATGGTGTTTGTGGCCTTCATGATTGGCATGTTTAACCTGTACTCGTACTACCTGGGAGCCAAGTACAATCCTGCCTTCACCACGTGAGTTATACCTGGCTGTGAGATAGATGTAGTAGGTACTGGGAGAATGTGTGTGACTGCTGTGTGTGGTTAAGTCTGGACATCTCTCTTCATTTATAGGATTTTGTCCATTCACTTTTCCATGCATAACAAAAACTTGCAGAAACATGGTGTAGCTTCTTCAAACGCTACCCCGCACTGGTCATTTTACGTAAGACTGCAAATGGGAAAAAAAAACGGCTAAGTATTTGATTTGGGCCCCATGTTTTTATTACTGCAAGATAAGGGCATAAGTGAATGAAATCCCAAGGACAATATAAGACATGTCCTTCTGACTGAGGATGTTCATTAAATCTTATCAGTGGCAGAGATCGAACTTTAATCTACCCCGAGGCAATCAAGCTATTTGGTTAAATATAATAAGGAGAAGGTGAATTAGATATGCCTGCCACTAAAATCTCAAACAACTGCTGGTGAACTGTGAGTTGATCTCATAGCTTTAACAAAATTGTATGACATTTCATTATAACCATTTTGTGTTTACTGAGCTAACCACTCTGCTACTCTGACCAAAAATAAAATGAAATGAGAATGACATGACAGTGGGAGATGTCAGTGTCAGATTCAATCTGAGCTCTGGGAAATGCATCAATATTGGTATCATTTCAAGGCCAGTACTGTCTGGAAGAAAATCTATATGGTTAATTATGAGGCCAAACATCTCGACCTACTGCTTTCAAAGATTTGAAAGTATCAAAGCAGCAAAAGCAGCAAGGAGACCTTGCTCCACATTTGTGCCAGGCAAGACAGAGGGGGTTCAGTTAACCAGAAAGTATATAGTGTTTTATCTCTCTACAAGTGTTTCCTCACCATACTATTGCATCTCAAAAAATAAGAATATCATTTAAAAGTTCACTTTTTGTAATTTAATTCAAAAAGGTAAACTTTCACATATTCTATAGTCATTATACGTAAAATAAAATATTTCAAGTCTTTTTTGTTTTAATTGTGATGATTATAGCTTATAACTCATGAAAATTGGAAATCCAATATGTCAAAATATTAGAATATTTCCTAAGATTAAAAAGGATTTACAGAAATGTCCAACTTCTGAAAAGTATGTTCATTTATACACTCACTACTTGGTTGGGGATCCTTTACTATAAATTACTGCATCAGTGTGGTGTGGCACGGAGGCGATTGGTTTGTGGAACTGCTGAGGTGTTACTGAATCCCAGTTTGCTTTGATAGCAGCCTTCAGCTTGTCTGTATTTTTGGGTTGGATTTTTCTAATCTTCCTCTTGATAATACACCACAAATTCTCTGTGGGGTTCAGGTCAGGAGAGTTAGCTGGCCAAACAAGCACAGTAATATCATGGTCAGCAAACTATTTGATAGTAGTTTTGGCACTGTGGGCAGGTGCTAAGTCCTGCTGGAAAAGGAAATCGGCATCTCCATAAAGACTGTCAGGAGATGGTGTTCTAAAATCTCCTGGTAGATGCTGCATTGGCTTTGGACTTAATAAAACACAATGAACCAACCAACACTCCAAATCATCACAGACAGCAGAAACTTCACAGGACTGCAGACGCCTTGGACTCTGTGTCTCTTCACTCTTCCTCCAGACTCTAGGACCTTGATTTCCAAATGAAATGCAAAATTTACTGTCATCGGAAAGCAGGAGTTTGGACCACTGAGCAACAGTCCAGTTCTTTTTCTCTTTAGCCCAGGTAGCACTGTTCTGGCATAGTCTCTGGAGTGGCTTGATATCAAGAATGTCACAGTTGTAGTTCCTTTCATGAAGGCATCTGTGCGTGGTGGCTCTTGATGCACTGACACCAACCTCAGTCTACTCTTTGTAAAACTCTCCCAGGTTCTTGGCAACTTTTCTTGACAATCCTCTCAAGATTGCAGTCTTGATTTTCTGCACCTTTTCCTACCACACTTTCCCTTCCAAGTCATCATTAATTTGCTTCAATGCAGCACTGTGCAAACAGCCAGCCTTTTCAGCACTGACCTCTCTTTCTCTCTTTACTCTGTAAAAAAAAAAAAAAAGGGGGGGGGGGCTTGAAATATTTCACTTTATGTTTAATGAATATAGAAAATATACGTTTTTGAATTAAATTATGAAAATTAACTTTTCACAGTATGTACAGTATGTACACATCCTCTCCACACCAGCGCCCTCTTTCTAGTAGTCCTCATTCTGCATAGACAAACCAAGCAGGACAAACTATTGTATTTCATAATTGAAAATCATGCAGCTGAAATTGTGCTTTTTGAGTGCACTTCACTTCCTTAAGTGCTGCATTATATTATTATGCAGTATTATCAGAGTCATTAATTTTAAATATAGAAGTGCACCATTTAGCTGAATACCTTGCACTTACAGGCTGGTGCATAAAACCAGTCATACAATGTTTAAAATATATTTTCACTTGTTTTTAAATATCAACCACCACTGTTATTTTACTTTATACAAATAATTTGTTTTGGAGTATAAATGTGCTTACAAAGCAACACCCAGCACATCAGTCTCAAGCTCAGTAATTCTGCCTTTTTTTTCTTCATTTTAGCTTATCCATGTCTCTGCTCGCCCATCCTTTCCTATCAGCTATGATCAGAGTGGCAGCGGATGTTTCACTGTCATTGTCGGATATTTGGAGGAAAGTTATCTATCTTAGGCTGCTGACAGAATCTTTCTGTTTATCATCACTCATCTGAGAAAGAAAACACTCTCTCAGGTCTCTCTCTGTCACCTATCATTACTCATTTTCTGAGAGGAAGACATCCACAGATTTAAATAGATCACATTACAACATCTCTGCTCGATCCAGTAAAGCAAATTGTGTATTACAAGTTGGTGTGTAATTACTCTGGTATATACTGTTTTTTTAGTCACTAAAAAGAAAGGAAAATTCTTTTATTACATTTTTATTTTTGCTAACAAGCCAAATCTAATTTGTAGCTTTAGTGAAGCATGATTTTTGTGTATAATTTACTTTCTTTTTTTTTTTGTTAAATATCCATTTTTTAGAAAGTGTGTGATCTGAATTTCTGCACTTAGTTGGCTTTCTAACCCTGACAAACTGCTGCCAGCTTGTGCTGTGAGCTTCTTTGCTGTTGCTGGTACAGTAGTTGGATGCACCAAAGTTTAATCACCACAGTACAACCAAAGATGAAGAATTAAACTGCATAATGTTAGAATGACTTCAGAGCATTGCTGTCGTTTTGTTTTGGCCAGCTGTGCAGTGATTGTGATTCAGTTTCCTGTGCAGAATCAACCATGTCAGACTGCTTGATATTCATCTGTCTGCCTGCCTTGTAATCTGCTTGTCCCGCACCCCCCTGCTTTTAGGTCTACATATCCATTTGCTACAAAAGCATCAGTCTACAAAATCCAAAATCAACACTGCCAAGTGCCAAAAGCAGGTGGAATTTCTGTTAGGGGAGTGAATCTCGGAAGGCTACCCTCCACAGTGCCAGATAAATGTTTGTACCTAAATCGTCATGTAATAAAAGCTATGCTTAGAGCAAAGTTCTACCATGTTTTGGTGTCGTTTACAGACACGCTGTTTCTGTCCTCTGCTGTCTGTGACAGAGATTGACACACACACACTTTTTTTCCCCCTGCTCTTCCTCAAATTGGCTCTGAACCTGTTATTTTTGCCTAATACCAAAGACTATATATAAAACCTGGCGGTAGCCACCGTAACGTCCCCTACTGGTTTGTAAAGTCCGATTTTGAAGCTTTAACTGGAACATTTTGGCCATCACTGTTGTTTATTGACTTGTCAATCACAAAGTAGGCCCAACCTAAAGTATACACTATCATCTGTTTCACTGTAATTGGTACCGTAGTCTACAAAATGAAGTGTTGCATCACATGAGGGTTGAAAGTATCGACTAAGATTAAACTCATCATGAAAGTGTTAACTGAGGTCATAAACCGAGTGAAATGTAGGGTTGTTTTCTTGTAGACTACTGTATAATCTTTTTGTGACCAGAGAACTCGCCCCCTGCTGGCCATTAGAAAGAATGCAAACTTAAGGCACTTCCACATTGGCTTACTTTTTAGACCCCGTCCATCTATGTCTGTCCATCTTTTTTATACAGTCTATGGACCTACTGTAACCCTCTGTCCATCCATCTGACCACCTGATTACGCTAACCAAAGAGTCATTAGACCAGTCACAGAGACACAGTCGGAGGCAGGTCTTGGTGGAATATCCTGTCATCTTAATACAATGTAGCAGTCCTGTTGACTGATAAGTCAAAATGTTAATTTTAGTCATTATTTATCTATGTGTGCATGTAGAGTAAGCTTAGCCTACACTCTGTCAATTTATACTCCTTTGTTTACAATCAAAAAAACTATTACATGTTTTGAAACTCACACAGTGTGAAATAGTGCTCACAGCTTAAAGCAACATAAAAATAGACAATGTCAAATACCAGATGCAGCAATAGTAGGTGCCTGTTATTCATTTACATCCTGTCTTCATATGTCCCTATCAACTGTGAGGCATGTGCATCCTGGGAGTAATTTCCAACTTCATGACTCACTGAGCATTTACCTTTAATGTCTTACCTTAGATAGAATCCCTGTTGATAAAAGGTGTGTGATCAGACTTCTAGTGTGAGGGCTCTACATTCCCATGCTGACTCGCCTTACACTTCTATGCTGTGCGTATAGAGTAGCTCCTCTGCTGAGCCTCAGCATAGGGTCTCATAGGCTGAGAGTTCTGCTTGGCTGCCTGCATGGAGCCAAAGATTCAGGCAACGTGATGAGCAGGCAGACAGAGCAGAGAGTTAACTGACAGACAGGCAGATTCACCGGCAGAAACAGAGTCTAATGGAGTCGAAATGGTGAAAGATGGCGACAACCCGACAGTCTGACATAATCAAGACTTCTCAAAAAGCCAAGAACAAGTACAAAAAAGACCCTGGGCCCTGAAGATGAAAGTGCCTTATCACCACCATTACACACTCATTTCCTTCGTGAGTGTATGATCCAGCTCTGTGCATTGTCCTCTTATCACTTCGCTCCTCTGCTTTAGAGATCAACATCAAGGCTGATTTCAAAAATCTCTCAACTTCTACTCATTTTAACAACCTCTGACTGCATTTTTTTTTTCCGAGTGGGTGGGTGGAGGGGAGCAGGGGGTTGTCCCTGAATTCTGGACTCTAGATTGCATACTCTGCCTGGGGGAGCTACATCAAGATGCTTTTAACAGAAATCTTGAATTCTGTTATTGTCAGTTTTGCCACCAGAGGTCAGTCTCACATTCCCACCTAGTCTGAGGAGCACTTTCAGAGCAAATGCCTTGGCTGAACTGTGGCAGAGAGACACTCGTTTTTTGTTAAATTTGTTTATTTTATTTTTTTTTTATAAATTTTATAAATTTACATAGTGATTCAACTAGCTCGGTAACATTTTTTGCCATTTTTGCATAGTTTACCGAAACTACAAATAATATGGGATCATAAAAGGAAAGTTTCTTTTCTTTTCCTTTTTTGCTTCTCTACTGTTCTCCTTGCTTTCTACTCTCCCTGTCATGATCCTGACAGCTGTGAAGGCATGCCCAGGCAATGTATTCATCAGGCAGCCACCATCACACACTCCTACAAAAGGGCAGGTGTTGCTCAGTGCTCACACAGTGGCAACACCATCATGGATAAAGCTTTTTATTAACAAATGTTCAGAGAAGATATTTGACAGTACATGTTTGTACTGTCAGAAGAAAGATCAGGTCTGATAGTTCCGAATTAAGAAAATGAGGATGGAGCTTGGTGGAGGTGGTAATGATCAGTGTTACATTTAAAGAGTAAAGCCAATTAACAGCAGCTTGTTAGAGTCTGGTGTTAACCACCTAAAAGTAAGTCATTGCTTTTAGCTGTACTTTTGCATGCAAAAATGAGCATCACTTTGTTATTCCCTGCATATATGTTGGTCATATTGTCTAGAGGGCATGTAGCCTACTGCACCAGTTCTTAAAATTTACACAGACAAAACAAGCATCTTGTGTCTTTTACTCCCACCATGTTATCTGTTATGATTGTAACACTTTATGCCACACCTCTCTGAAGTATTTAGGTTGAAAGGTTTGTCACAGAGAAAAGAGTGACAAACAAAAGCAAGCTTTAATTGCTAATAAGTCCTAAATAAACAAAGATTCAAAAAACACAAGGAGCTAGGAGTACAAAGGAGGTCAAAAGAAACAAGTCTGCACAGCACATAAGGGTGTATACATAGATACGTCAACAAAGCCTATGGGGAAGATAGGGCTATTTATACAACAAGGGCTTATTGGGAACAAGAAACAGGAGTGGAGCAAGACACGAGTAAAAACAATCAGGATGATCACAAAGGAGGAAGTAAAACTAACACAAGGCACTAACACAAGAAAACCAACCTTCAAAGCAAAACAAGAAGTAACTGCAAGCCTCACACTAGACATGATAACAGAGACGGGAAAATGAGGCACTAACAGAAAGATGAGTCAGTGGGAGGAAGAGCCAGGGAAACACAGAGGGAACAAACTTTGCTTCTGTTAAAAATCAAGACATGAACCAAAACACAGGATCGCAAAACTGAAAGTCATCGCTAGAATAACCATAAAATAAAAACAGGAATCAAAAAACTCAAATATGGCACAAGAAATAAACTTGCAATCTACTAGAATAAAGAAATCAACACAGCAATCTCAAACTTGAACATACAAACCAAGAATCCAAAAAGTTAAATAAACAGAACCCAAGAACATAACAGTTTTAGAAATACACTCACCGGCCACTTTATCAGGTGCACCTTGCTAGTACAAGGTTGGACCCCCTTCTGCCTTCAGAACTGTCTTAATTCTTCTTCTTAGATTCAACAAGGTGCTGAAAACATTCCTTTCAGAGATTTTGGTCCATATTGACACGATAGCATCACACAGTTGCTGCAGATTTGTCGGCTGCACATCCGTGATGCCAATCTGACATCCCAGAGGTGCTCTATTGGATTGAGATCTGGTGACTGTGGATGCCATCTGAGTGTAATGAACTCACTATCATGTTCAAGAAACCAGTTTGAGATGATTTGAGCTTTGTGACATGGTGTGTTATCCTGCTGGAAGCAGCCATCAGAAGATGGGTACACTGTGGTCATAAAGGGATGGACATGGTCAGCAACAATACTCAGATAGGCTATGGTGTTTAAACAATGCTCATTTGGTACTAAGGGGCCCAAAAAGTTGTGACAGTGGCAGCATATCCTTTACCACTTAACCAGCAACAAGGATCTTAATTGCCCTCAGAGTGCCGTTATCTAACTAAAAGTTAGCCATCATTTGTTTTAGAGCTACAGCACCACCATCTAATCCCCAGTGGGCCTCTCCACCAGTGTTTTGGAGCTGTGCTTAACTTGCCGCTGCTCTTGAAGCTCTCTCAACTGACAGACAGTTTATCACCCAGGTACAATTTGCATTTCATTGTAATTTTGTAATCATAGTTTCCACTTAAAAACTCTGAAATGAAGCTAATACTTCAACTACATAAAGGCTGTTGTCTCTGCCATCTACACATCTGAACTACACATTTGCACGATAAAAATGCAAAATTGGATATATATCCAACCTGCAAGAAGCAACATTGTTGTTGTTGTTTTGTGACAACAAAAGAAGCAGAAAATATTAACACTAACAGATTGCACATTTGATACAGAAAGTATCAAAGGGCTTACTTAAATTTGAAAACTATCACATTAATCGTTACAACAAAAAGGTAATCTAAGTACTCTGCTACTTTCTGCAGCAAAGAGGGTACCACTCAGACTGGAAGACTGTGAGAAGAAGAAGCAGCATATGAGAGAGGAGCGAAGCTGAGGATAGCACTTTTTCTCACACACATACTTACTGAGACTAGCAAAAACTGATACACATATGCACATAAACGCACAGCTTGATAAGGCTTAATGGGGACTGAGCTGTAATAGCTGCACCCCGAGCCAATCTCCCGAGGTATGAAGACACTTCTGACTCACACACTTAAAAAACACACTCACCACATGCTCTTTGTTGAGTGCCCACACTGTTATGTTTTCACAAGGGAAAATATATTTAAACACACACATCCTTATTGTGTTTCACTGTTTGTGTTTGCATACCTGGTGCTTATATGAACAAGCAAACCATTTATGTACAAATCAGTTCACACACAGACAAACATTCACTTATCAGGATTTTGATTTGGGCAGTGTTGATGGAGCTCTGGACCTGTCTCTATTTTCCAGTCAGCCATGCATGACAACACTGCACAGAGATGGAGAAAGGCAGAGGGGAGGAGGGCAGGGAAGGTAAAAGCAGAATAAAAGGAGCGATGGATGGGATTAAATCTGTGTATACTTACGGGAAGACATAGCGGTGTGTCAAGGACCTTAACAATACAAATCAAAATATTGATTACAGCATACTGATGCTGGAGTGAAACAGTGGAAATAAAACAGGATAAATGTAGCAGAATCATAGGGATGGCTGACAGCAGTGCAACAAAGTAAGGAGATGAAGTCAGTGTGGAAGAGGAGGAGGACAGAGGAAGATGGAGGGGTTGAGGGATGAGAAGAGAACCACAGGGAGTGATGCAGAGGAGGGTGTTTTTGGGTTGGCTCTTTGTTCAGGCAAAACGCGGGAGACCGGCCAGAATACACAGACAAAGGAGGAAGAAGAAGGGAAAGAGAGAACAGGAGAGGATGAGAGAAGGTCATGCAGACTGAGCAACCACACAGGCTTAGTAGAGATGCAGCATTATCATTTGAGAAGGTGGGAAGAAATCAGAATGCAAGTACTGCAAAATAAATTTCATTACCTGTTTTTGTTTTTTTTCAGCATTTGGTGATTATTGCAGATTCATTTAAATTTTATATACCATAATGTGCTTTTAAGTCATGTCACCTACCATATTGAAGTTGCTTTCATAGGAGCGTGTATTTCATTTGAATTGCAACACATAAATGCAAGATGAGAGGCATCTGAGACTAAAGGCACATATAAAGTGATAATGCATAAGGTATAATGCAATGTGAATAGAGACGAGGCGGCAGTGATGAGAATCAGGCCAAAGAGGAGAGTAAAAAATAGCACATAGACTTACATAGCTGAAGGTGCAGGCAGGAGTTTGAAACTGAAGTGCAGACTGAGAGAAGTTTTGGGGAGGAAGAGGAAAAAACAAAGAAACCATGAAAGAGGGTCTGAGGTGATGTACAGGAGTGGAGGGGTGGAGGGGAGAGAGGGATCTTTGTGGAAGAGAAGGGGTCTGAATAGAGGATAAGAGATTGTGTGAGAGAACTGAGAGTCCAAGTGAGAGAAAAAGAGAGAATGTATTAGTTCTGAAGGCAAGGCAGATGTGTCATGTTCAGCCTTTACCAGTCAAGCATATCTGAATGTCAAAATAAGAAGGGGAGACACAATTATAATTAAGGCAAGCCCAACAGAAAGAAGAGAGGCACAAAAGTAACAGGAAAAGAACTCATTCATGTGCTGTGACCAGTAAGGGATTTGAAATGTCAGTGGCAAAGCTTTCTGGTAGTATTCAGTGTTTTTCAGTAACTTCTTCCATTCTCATGACAAATTATGTCAAATATTCAGTTTCCCTCTGGGTGAGATTTAATCCCTATGAAGCTTTGACATTTGACAATAATTTTTTGCAATGAAATTTATTTCATTTCAGCTAAGTTAAGAAGCTCCAGCTCAGGCAGAGCACACTACATATGGTAATGGAAACACTACATTTCATTAGGCTAACTCTCCAGTATAATTTCCAGACACTTACTATTGATTTTTAAAGATGAAACCCTTTTTACAAATAGTAGCACCATGAGTTGATTGATAAACCTGTATTGGGCTGAATTTTTAATGCTTCCAGCTGACTTTTTTTTAAATAAATGTCCTGTAAATGGGGTCTTGAGTATGCATTTGATGATTGCATATAATACATTGTACTAAACAACTTGAAAAGAAGAAAACTAATATTTTTAGATTAAAGAAATTACTATGGTTGTATTGCAGTTTAGAGAAGGGCCCGTGGGGGGGTGGGATGGGGGTGGGGGGTGGATAATCATTGTTATTGGCAATAATAATATTCGGGTAAACATCTGTAAATCCAGTAAAGAGCAGAGCACATCCACAAATGTTATCTACACTGTAATACAGTACAATGTAGGTCTGCACCCAGTGCAGGAGTTGTGGCTGTGGCTTTGTTTTACATTACCTGTAACTAGGGATGTGATGATACCATAAATTAAGTAGTCGGTACCAGCACCAGTAAAATTATACTATTCTTGATACCAAATTTGATGATTTAAAAAAAAAAAAACAGCAACAACAAAATGATTATCCCATGTACTTAAACATAAACTCCTTGATTAAAAATGTGTTTTAAATCACTGACAGTGGTGGCAGACTGTTGATTTAAAATGTTAACATTACATTTTGTTAACAGGACACAGACTGAAATGTTTGCATGGTTTCCGAGTAGCCTACTAACATTACTATGAGACATAACATTAGTTATTATGTTAGCTTAAGCATCATCCATTGCAAACATTTCCAACAGCCTATGGAACACAGATGATTTCACAACAGCAATGCCAGCTGTCTCAAACAAAATGGTAATGCGTATTTCAGGATAACAGCACAAAGTACTTCCATTCCTAACTCTTACTGCCTTTCTTATCAGTGAGTCGGGGTGGAGTTATCGTGACAACCGCACTAGTCACCATCTTCCACGTGCAGTTTTTTGTTGTGCCATATGTAGTTTTCCCTGTGCTTGCGGGTGCCCTTCTTTTTCTTCAGCATGTAAGGATAGACTAGAGTATCGGTTCTGGTGACACCCCTACCTGCAATGCTCTCCACCCACCCCTCCACCCAAGAAAAAAAAATCTTCTGATTAGGTAATGATATCCTAACTAATGACAATCAAAAATGGTAGGCTATGCTCTCAGCTAGAGTAGTGAAGTGATCATAATAACTGTAATTTTTTTCCGTAGACTTTTGCCCAATGCACACTTCTCTAACATGTGGAGAAACCCAAAGCTTGCCTTGTTTGCTAAGCTATGACAGGATAATTGCTGCTCCAGGGAAAGATTTAACAAATGATCAGTTCCCAGTTTAAGTGGTAAATGAGAAGTGCAAAGAAAGAAAGTAACTGATATCATACATTTTCAAAACCAAACGGTCCCGATGCTTATGAAAAAGTATAAACCACCGACCGACACAGAGGCAGAAAAACAGAGAGACAACGAGGGAACAGGCAAATTTTAAAAAAGCTGATGTCGTGCTTGATTCACTATCAAAACCCTCTTAATTGCTCATCTTGTGGTGTTGTATTCCCCACTTAATAAGATTTCTCTCACAGCTTGCCTGAAGTCACACACAATAGCCCTGTTTTGCATTGCTCACTCTCTGCCTCATTTTGTATCCCATTGTCTGTCACACCAGTGTGAACATAATCATAAACAGACACACAAATCAGTTGTTGTTCCATTCCTTTTTCCCTCTACTTTCTTGTCTGTGTATCAGAAACACTGACACACACACACACACACACACATGCAGGAATCTCTTGGGAGCTGCATTCATTCATTAAAAGCTGAGGTGGGAAGGGCCCCACCCTTTTGTCACCATGGTGACAGCTCCTTTAGTGTAACAGATAGAAAGTTAAACTGAATTTAATATTTAAAGATGTTTCGTATGTATTTGTCTGAGTATTTGTCTGTTTGCAGGAGAGGAAAGGAAAGGAAAGGAGGGGAAAGGAGAGGAGAGGAGAGGAGTGATTGGGGAGGAGAATTTAATATCTTACTAATGACTGAAGGGCAGACGGAAAGAGAGAGAGAGAGAAAGACAGTGAGAGAGAGAGAGAGAGAACAGGAGGCTGCATTTACATTTATTCATTTGACCAGTGAAATTATTGCTGCAGATTAAACAACAAGGAGAAATATATGAGGGGGAAAATATTGAAAAAAAGAAAAATATACATCAAAAGAATAGATTGAGTGACAGAAATAGCTAAAAGCTGTTGAGATGAAAGATGGAAATAGTGAGTGGGAGGGAGAGAGGGCGATGTGGAGAAAGATATAAAAGCAATGGCAATGGGAATATAATGAGAAAATAGGGGAGAGTGATAGAGTAGCCAAACAAGAGACAGAGATGATAGTAGGAGAGAGAGGAACTAAGACAACAATAGCTCCAAACATAAAGCAAGAGAGACAGAGAGAGAGACTGAGAGCATGTCTCTGGGGTGGAGAGGTTGATTTGGGCCTGCTGGTGATTGGGTTTGGGGCTGCTCCTGCAGCGCCGAGGTGACTCACCAGTCTCCCACACACATACACAGACGCACGCCAGGCTGTATGGGGCCTGAGTGTGGTAGGGAGAGAGAGAGACTCCGTTCTTTACTGTCAGTGTCCTGCAGGGTTAACTGTATGTGTGTGTGTACTTGCATTACTCATGTTGTGGGGACATAAATCTGATTACACAGTCAAACTGCGGGGACTGAGCTTCTTTTTGGGGACAAAAACTCCTGATAACAGAATTTTAGATTGAAGACTTAATTTAAGGTTGGGGCACGTCTCCAGGATACGAATGAAATTAAATGTAATGTAATGCCTTTTAAAGTGATGGATACAAGTCGGAGTAGAGTGTTGGAGTGATGGAAACACTGTTGTGTGTGTGTGTGTGTTTGTGTGTGAGTGTCTGTACATGTGTGGTGAAGCCATCATGCTGCATGCAGCCCACTGGGAGCTGCCACTCTTAATAACAGATAATAACACACAGTCCAAAGCTGTTTCCAGATGTCGACTGTCCCTGCTGATTCACTGCCTATTGTACAATGCTATCGTAAAACACACACACACACACACACACACACACACACATACAGACGCACTGGTTTGAAATGAAATAATCTGATTCTTAGGTTGCTAAAAAAATGTTCCATTATCCAGAGCACCAAGCATCTCATCCATCTCCATAACAGGGTATTAAATAATACACACATGACCAGAACCTTAGCTGACATTAGCGATACACAAATTCAAATTTATCAGTGCCGTTGATCTCCAAGGATACATTTAAATTTTCCATAATTGCACTTTCTCCCTGAGAGGCATCTCATACAGATTTTAGTGAATTAAATAAGATGAAAACAAGGCAAGCAAAACAAATGAGGGTGCACAGCAACACTGGCTGCCCATGCATCAACATAATCCAGTATAAAAGAAGAAACTCCAGTTGCTTACATACTCCAGTCCTTCTTCTATCTACATAAGAGTTGATAGAAGTGAGGGGTTTGTATGTAGCCATATATTGTTACATAGTTGGATGGATGGTGCTGTAAGGACTCTGACTCTGCCAACGTGTAAATATCACACACATTTTTTGGATGTTATATTAAGCTAACAATCTGCCTAGGCGGACAGCTGAACATGGAATATAAATAGTCTGCTGTGTGATGAGTGCTATATTTTAATTGTGTGTTCCTGTAAATGTCTGGTTTAATGGGGCCCTAATGTTGGCTGGAACAATGCCCTTCATCATTATCTACACTTTTTAGGAACATGAAAATCTAAATCGAGTGAGCATTTCACAGGGCCAGAAAGGAGTTCTGGAAGAATAATTGGAAGGATAATTTGATTTCAAAGATAATTGGGATATAACATAATCAAGAGCAGATAATTGTCCTTTTTGTTTTCTTTCAAATTTCAAAGCCACAGGAAAGGGTTTTTTCATCTTGTAAGAGAGACTTCAGATAAGTGACAAGACATTATTGAAAGAGAGAAGGATCAAAATAACAGGTTTTCAAGGGAAGTCCACCAAAATCACCTTCCTCTCCTCTCTTGATTGCATGATTGGCTTCTGAATGTGTGTGACGTGAATAGTGAGTGAAGAGATGGTACTGTTGAAAACAGCCTTCCCCTAGTTGCTGCAAGTCTCACAGCAATTGCCTGTCTGATGCCTGGGCCCTCTATCATGACAACAAAAAGAAGAAAACCACCTAAGAAATGCTGTAAATGCTTTTGAATGTGTTTCTGTTTACATATGCCTTCAGTCAGATGTTCTGCAATATGTTGACACTTATGCCAGTAATATGCATGCTTCTGTATGATGCTTATTTTTCCAAATACTTATTAGGTAACCTGATGAGATGCATGTTTACATGTTGTCCCTGATTTACATTGACCATGCAGTTGATGCCTTATTGCATACTAATATGTTATTTGCTCCTGTTAAAATTGTATTTTCAATTCAATTCAATTCAATTTTATTTATATAGTGCCAAATCACAACAACAGTCACCTCAAGGCCCTTTATATTTTAGGGTAAAGACCCTAGAATATTAGACAGAGAACCCCAACAATCAGACAACCCCCTATGAGCAAGCACTTGGAATTATATACTGTGTATAACAAAAAATATTGGAAGCATAATAATCAGCTAAAGGTCAGCTAAAGAATATAATGTAAGATTTTATTTAGTCTTTAGCTAGCTGGCGTGGCTACACAAATAAAGATTTTTTAGGACTGATAGCTATGGATTGTGAATAAAAGCATTTTTTCAATTTTTTGAAGTTGTTTTAATGGACTGCCACAGACTAGGAAACAGCAGAGTTCCTAAATAATGAACAGAAACTTCTGATGAGCTCTGATATATGTCAGTGCATCTCCAGGATTTGTTGGATAATTATACAGTACTTGATCTTGAATAGCTATTTAGCAAAGAGGTAAGTGACATCGCCAATTAAAAAGACACCTAAATAACACCAGTCAAGTACACATAAAAGAACGTGTGTGAGTGATGATGATGTCCATCATTCTCTCTGTTTTGCATGAAGACATGCAATCTTCTGGAAATCCTATTATTCTAAACCTCACTTTAATGAAAAATTTCTCTGTGGTTATAAGTAAAGATACAAAAACTAGAGAAACCCAAAGAAAAAAGAGAGAGAACAAGATGTCCCTTTTCTGCCCCCTAAGTGCCTCCAGACAGAACTGTCCTGGCAAGCCTGTAGGTCAGATACACAGAGATACTCTTTCAGCCTGAGGGCTCTTTTGGGAACAAAGTGTCACTAAAACATAGAGGCTCAGTACTGCAACACTTTCAAAATGGCCCAGGGTGACAGAGCATTGACACCATTCGCAATAAAAACAAAACCTCTGACCTTTTGGTGTTAGGCCTTGTGAGTTTGCATGGATGTTTGGTTTTATTCTGACAGAGAGCACATCAAGTGTTTGTTGTTGTTGGGTTTTACTACTCTTGAATGAATTCCACTATTTCTAGTAACCCCTCACCTGACTGCTGAGGAGGGGAAATAATCTAAAGCCAAGAACAACACTACCTGTTTTTTTGTTTGTTTGTTTGTTTGTTTTTTCTTTTTTGTTAGTTTTTTTGCATTTTGCGTTTCACATAACAAGGGAGTAAAAATGAATTCTAATATAATGCTGCACATTTTTCTAGCCTGTTCTCATCTCATGGGTTCTTGTTATGTATTTTTTTGCGGTCCCTGTTTTGATTTTTATTGATATTCTTTCTTTTGTGCATATTAAAAAAAAAAAAAAAACCCACCTTACTTTCCTAATCACTTTTCCTTGACCTTGGTGGAAAATGTCATGAGGTCAAGGAAAAGTGAGAAGGCAAAGGACTTAGGCAAAAGAGAAGCGTGGTGCACAGGGAATCTGACTGCTTTTACACTAGACTCCTTAACAATGTGTTGGCAAATGTCTGTCTTATTGAAACTGCACTGTCCAGACACTGAACTACAAAATGTGCATCTTACTTCACTGCAACATGTTCTTCTCGTAGTGTTTCGGGTCATATGAATGAGAACCGGTGGTGAAAATATCATTCATTAAAACGGTTGGAATTTTCAAGAAAAAGAAACATATAGCCTATAAAATGAAACAAATCCTATTTCCTTATTGTTCCTTCTAGAGAGTGATCCAGTGTAATTCATTTTCTCTCCCTTGCTTAGCTGACTGAAGTACTATTTCCTCCATCTATCACTTATTCCAGCTGAACCGAAATAAAAAGACTTGCAATACAACAATGGACTTTTCTAATGTAAATTAATCTATAGTCTGTTCAAAACTTATCAGCAGGTTACGGCATGAAATGGAAAACACACTTATAATTAACATTTACATGATCTGTGCCACTTTGTAAGTTTTGCTGATCGTTTTCAGGAATGTTTGGATGGTCTGTTGCTATGAATTATAGGATGTACTAATTATCTCCTTTCCTTTCAAACAGGATGGTCCAGGGCACCCTGTGCTAAAGGAAGTAATAAAATAAGCATTGAAGCAGCTTTCCTTAGTATCTGGAGAATTCAAACAGCTCATATCATGGCTGCTACGCAGTCTATGTGCTAGTTCCCTTGTCTTCCTTGTTTCCACTTCCTGTTTTATTTTGGTAATTGCTCTTGCCTGCATCTTTACTTCCTGTCTTTATCTCCCTTCTGTGTTCCCTGATTCTTTCCACTTATGTGTTATGTTCACCTGTGTCTGATTTACCCTTACTGAAACCCCAGGAACTCAGTAATTTACCCCATTAACCCAAATTAACATTGACTAAAAGAAGACCTTCCTTTTCTAACATCTGTTGAGAAAATAGCTTTTTGACTACAGTAAAACTCTTCCCTGGGGTGACATTAATTTAGAGGGAGAGCCCCATTTATAGAAGTGAAATACTCAGGCTCAAAATTAGCTTCTCTATAGCATTTAAAAAAAAAAAAAAAAACTGTCTTTTTAAGCTCCTTGCCAGTCAGTATTCTTGGCTACTGGACAGATTTTCTCATCAGGAAACACTATGAATGTTTTCAGTATTCATGAATTTATTTCCTCCTGAGTCTTATCCTGTGTGACATCAACTTTTCCACCTGTTAGGCAGTTTCCTTGTGTCTTAACTGCCTATTCAATCTAAGGCAAAACACTGCTGCATCCACCCAGTAGGCTAGTTCTTTGGACAGCTTTCATGCATGGATATATGCATGCTCGCTTGCTTGCTCTACTGGTGAGGTATGTCCAGTGCCAGCTCCTCATTAGCCAGCTTGCAGGTCAGTAACAGATGTGTGTGTATATTCTTCCTTCAGGGCATGGCTGAAGAGTGGGGGAAAAAGGATGCCATTTTACCCATTGGTCTTGCAGCAGCAGCAGCAGCAGCCACAGGAGCAGCAGTTTTAGATTTAAATCACAGCCATCTGCTGTGTTGGGGAAAGTTTATCCTGCAATGGAAGTCATTATACTTTGCCAGGACTATGAGGGACTTTGTGGAGAAAGTTTGAAGACAGTATGTGTGTGTGCTGGCATCGGAGAGCCATCCTTATTTTTAGAAATCGGCATTTGGCAGGTATGGCTTCGCATAACAGCAACTGGTGAACATATGCATGGCTTTCTGTCTCATTGAGTGGGCAACTCATAAGTAGAATTATATGACATCTCGAATATTTATTTATTTATTTATTTATTTAACATGCTTATTCAGAAGGCATGGCTAACATACAGCTGGTGTGAACAGAGCTGTTTAATGGAGGGTATAGTATTTCAATGTTATTTATAGCTGGTTCATTGTCACTTCCATGCATTTCTAAATGCATTTTATGCTCCAGGGCCCTGCACTGTTTAGCAAGTTTTGTCAAGTGGGATGAAAAGGTCTTGCAGAATGATAAGGCTCCAGCATATTTCAGCGCACAAATAAATATGTACAAACAAACGGCCTGGATTCTTGCATGTACACCCACAAGCATGCACACATACGTGCTAATGTACTGAGCACAAAAATTCCCATGCACGTAGACCTTTTGAAGTTGTGCAAAAACACCAAGATGGGGGTGTTTTTAGAACATGGTGTTACACACTGAATTCCAAATCTGTTCACTTGGTTTTGTGTTTACTGTTCACACTCCCTTAAGCAGCCAATTTTTTATCTGCAAGGCAAAATGTTGCCAAAAAGCTTCAGGCGTAAATCCTCCAGAAGAATGAACAGCCTACTGTTGGCATGGCCTGATTGTCCAACCATGTGTCTCTTTAAAGGGGCTAAATGAGGCAAGATGACGTGATTAGTGGGAGTAAATAAAATAAATGTCTGGACAGTCTTTGATATAATGTATGATTTTTTTTAAGATTTACTTATTTACTTGCACTGTAAGAATAAATCTGGTTCATTCCAAGCTTGGCATATTTCCCATAAATGTGGCTATTGTGGCTCTATGCATCATGCTAACTTTGAACATGACGCCTCCTTCAACAGATTCACTGCAATGAGGATGAAACAGTGTATATCAGGGACAAACAGCATGGGCCTCCTACAGCTTTTCAGAACATTTTTTTTTACATGAAACATTTCAAATGCTTGTATGAATCTGATCAAAGATAAACACAGGTAGTAGCTGCAAGAAGTGGTCAATGTCACTAACTGCACAGGGATCTATGTTAAAGGCTGACCTGTTCATCCTGCATGTTTGTGAGATGCTGCTGAGTCTGCTGCAGAAACTCAACGGTAAATGCAATAGCAGATTATTCCATGAACTTTTATGAGGATAATCACAAGTCACTTCACTTTAATGGTAGAAAATTTAGTTGAACTCTATGTTTACTAATCACTGATGGGAATAATAAAAGAAGAGGCAAGAAGGCAACATGACATGTTGGTGCAAGACTGAAACCCCTTGCAGACATGGCATATATCTGTATAGCACAGCTGGCTTCATCCATCTGTTGACAATATCAACAGATGGATGAACCAGTCATTCAGACACTGGTCACTTTTATGATAAGGTTCTTTACCGTGGTGATGGAGGTGGATTTTCTCAGTCTTTTATTTCATCAAAATCTGTTCCAGTGCTGGCGAAAACTCCTTGCAGGTCATGGCAAAGCATTCAGATGCTGTCAAATTCATGGAAAGCATTCCATGTCTGAATGGGACTCTAGAACATGCTGTAGATGTGTCCATGGATAACAATGATCCCAGCTATTTAACTCCAACAAATGAATGAGTTTGCTTCTCTTAACATCATATCCATCCTGTTTGTATGTTTCACCTCCTCAAAATCTGTTAATGACAACACGGAGGTCAGCTGGACCAAACACTGAACTCTCCATACCAGGTGTGACTAAAAACTCCTGCAACTCTTCCCATGAAAAGCAAAAACCGTACATAATTTAAAGGACTTCAAAATCACACAGAGATCCACTTCTTTGTTAGACTGTGTTCAGCCTTCATATTGAGGAGTAAAACTGGCTCTCCACCTGTCCACCTATTTATTCATGAAAAAGCCTGCAATTTCCAAGCCCAACATGTCAAGAGAGTGACCTGGAGCAAACTTATTTTTTGTGTCTGTCCCTGGGGGAAAAAATCACTGTGCACAACTCTTTGAATGTCAAAAAATGAGTAACTGTAACAAACTACGAATCTGAGGACGAACATTAATCGCAAATAATTTGGCATGTGGCATGTGTCATTTGGTGTGTTTCTGCACCTTGTCAGAAATGGAAATAGCAGGAGTTGTTTTGGCCACATCAACACAATTGTTGCTCATTACTAGACCTACTCATATGACTTGTCTCCCTGTGGCTTTGTCCTCTTCCCCCAAAAGGAAATTTCAAATTGACAAAATGGAGGTGTATACATCACAGACATGTACATGTAAGTGGTCATAAAGGGAGCACTGACAGCGCTTGTTTATCTCGCTTCCTAGAAGACCCATTATCTCCTTCAAGGAGCTAACCTTCCCAAATGTATATCAGTTATGGTTGTTGCTTTTTATGGATGGAGTTCTGGTAAGAAAATGGTAAAAATGGGTTCCACCAGCAGTAAGCACTAGCTCGAGGTTATATTCTTTGCTCCACCGTGAGCCTGAATTACAGCAGTAGCTAATAAAAAAGCTACAATTGCGATGGATAATTTGTCCCATTTTATTCTTGCAATTTAAAAGCTTGCAGACACTTGTTTGCTACAGCTTCTCTTAAACCACCACTAAATGGAAAGCTGTCCACAGCTTCACATGGAAGCAAGCTCCCAGGATGTTGGTCTCAGTACAATTAGCCATAATGGCCGTTCCAGGCAGCTACTTTCTATGTTTACAGTCAGCATCAGAAACAAGTGATTGGAATGATTACATCCGTCAGCTGTTTTGCTCCATTCTTTTGACCCATAGAGACACAATTGCTACGTTTATGGGGGACATGGCAGGTTGAAATAAACTTGAATTATCCTTAAATGTGGAAGACAATGTCTGCAGAGGTGCAAAGAATGGTGTCACCAGTAATTGCAGGATGCAGAGCCTCTCAGAGTAGCTGATGTGCACACCATCCAAATTGCTACAATATTTTATGCAGACCTAAGCATCAAGCAACGCAATTGGATGGTATTGTTTTTACATTTTAAATATGTTGGTGTGTGTGTATGTGAGAGAGAGAGAGAGAGTGTTACTATGGCAAAATGCAGTCCTAGTGAAATACCGTATTACAAACCACCACAAAGGCAGTTTTGACATCTGTCAGCTGTTGGTCTGTTTAAAACTGTTTAAACAGTCCTGCAACAATCCCGAAGATACTTGTTGTCCAACCCATGGCCACCAAGTACTTATACTGTACAATCATGTAACAATGTATAAATGAGTCAGAAAATCAACATGGTGGCAATGTGGCTAGTGTGGTCCCATTGTAAGATAGCCTCTAGCTGGCTGATGCAACTCTTGTTCGTAACCAGGTCGGTTCCAAAAGATGGCTATGGACCACCAGATGCAATGGCAAAGAGTTCTTGAACCATACCCATCTTCAAAAATATATTTATCACTAGAACCACCAAGGTTCAATGTATACATAAAACAGTTACAAAGTTAATTTACTTACTTTTAGAGTGTATTAATGTTCAAAGTGACAAGTGCCTTGTTCATTTATCATTACATAACACAGGAATTTGCAATTAAATGCAAGCTGTACTCCCTTCATGCTAATCACAAAGCTAAAATATTACAATAAAACAAGAAACCTTATCTGTGTAGCACCTAATGAGGTTACAAGGTGCTTCACAGAAAAAGAAGGCAGATGTCAGCATTTGCATTTGAACATCTGCTTAACTAGAACACCAAACAAAAAAAAAAAAATCTTAAAAGTGATAAATGATAATGTTGAACTCTTTAATTTCAAGCTACAATGTAACTAAAAATAATAAGTATAATGAGAAGCCCATGTACATCTCAAGCTCTTATGCCTGAGTCAATACACAAATGACTGTGTTCTAGGGGTTTCTAGGGGTATATTTTCTGGCCAATGCCTCCTTGTAACAAGAAACACAGGAGGAAGACCCAAATGCAGGACACCAGGAGACAGAATAAAAGTAAAAAATAAATAAATAAATAAAAAAATCTAAGTCTTTAGTCCAAGCAGGCAGAGGAAGCGAACAAATCCAGCAAGGGCAGGCAAAAAGGCAAAGTCCAAAAATCAAGCAAAAGCTCCTATACATAAGGAATACAACTAGGAAAACTGGGCTTGAATACAAGAGTAATAAGATGATCTGACAACTAGGGAGTGCAAGGCAGGAGGTATATGTACTGGGGAGGCTGATTGGCTAAGTGGAAACAGGTGTGAAGAACAACACAGGTGAGATACCTCCCTTGACCTTGGTACTCCGGGTACCCTTTACTCAAGACTCATGTGTCAGACCACACCTATCTTTCAACACAAACTTAATTTTAAATTCAACTACACACCAGAAGAGTTTTGTGACTGTATCTTGTACTAGTGCAACATTATCGCATTGACACAATGTGTCCTAAGACTGCATTTTTTCATCATGACATATACACACAAAGTCAGTCACAAGGTAAAACCAATCCAGTCACACTGTAAAAATATAAATAGTCCACAAATGTGTTTCCATGTGTCTTCAGCCTGCAGGAACAGGTACACATTATGTACTTTAGAATGTCTGTTCTGCACATACTGTGTCGGCCAGTGACCGTCAATTTGTATATGTTAAATCGAAAAGCATACATATGTTCACACACATATGGCCGAGTTATTATTCCAATTGCTGAGACACACACCCTCAAGCTGAAGTGCAACCTCATTAAAAGAACATGATGCAATTTGGATCAAATGTTGATAAGAAGCCACATTAGCTTGCCCATAAGGGACCCATCCATAGTGATACTGTGTGCATTGTGCCAGGCACACTATGTACTCCCGGCTGTGTAACCACATCAATTGAGGGGCAATTCAGTCCTTTCCTGCAGGACGATTTAATCCTCATTTTCCAGGGAGAGTAGAGTGCTTCCTCCTGCAAAATCTAATAAGCACTGTACTGCTCCAAGAACTACCCCACCACAGCAGCAAGCTTAGATATAACACCAAATAACGATCAAAGGCCAAATTTGCTAAAGCTTCCAGGTGAAAGAGAGATGAGTTCACCGGAGCTTACCCTGTGGGGGTCTGTGTCCACATATTTTCAGCAATAGCATGATCATTTGTCTTTCTCCCTCTTAAAAGTATGTGTTTAATTAGTTAGAGACTGAATCAGGATTTATGCTTATCAGGGTTTGGGGCATTAGGAAGAACTAATTTTCACATATGTTAAAAGGCTAAATGATACCACCCTACCTACTCTTGCTGTCTTTATCCAGTAACTCCAGTTTTTCTCACTTGGCTGTAGCTCTAATGTCACACATCTCCAGCCACTTCCATCCCCATCTACGGCTTCTCTTCCTCTGCCTCTTTCACTCCTCTCTCATTATCGCTCTCTTGTGTCTTGGCCTGGACTTGTTCTCACTGTTTTAGTATCGATTGGAAGCTCCCTCTCGGGTGCAGGCCTGCCTGTGTCTGATCTAACGGAACCGAGATTTGTTCACATTTCTCTTCGCATCCCTGATGGGATTTTCTTCAAAATGTCTCAGCACCTGATGTTGAATTTTCTTTATGAAAGCCCACAGCCATCTGCTTACTTTCAATTAGACGCAGAACGCATGACATTTCCTTCAATTGATTAAGCACCGGCATGTGTATTTGCCTGGAGGGTGAGCTTTAAAGTGTGTGGAAATGTGTTTAGCTTCCTTTAAGTATAACAGAGCTGAATTGAAAATTTCTATCATTCTCCACCTCCATGTAAAGTCAGTATACGTATAACACCCATACAAACACTTGTGTTGACATATTTTCATTCAGACTCAGGCTTCAAGCTGCTCTAAATTATCTGTTTCAGACACATTTTTCTACTTTATCAGCTCAGATATCCCTAATGTGGTCATCTCAGGCACACAGCTAAGGCACTATTGCGGCTGGTAAATATTATGTGTTGATACACAAGATGATGATATTGATGACAACAAATATATATATATAAAGATTAAAACAAATATACTTATATATAAAAAGAATGGACTATAGTTAAAAGGGCATATTAGGCTTGGCCACACCCAATTTTGACGCTCACCTTTATTTTGTACATAGATGTAAAGTGTGTGACTGTAACTCTTTCCCTAATGCATTGACTATAGACATCATAACAGACAAACAGAGTACTCAAAATGGCCTTGATTGGTGTTCCTTCAACAATAGGTGTCTCTAGGATCACATTTTGCCTCAATCACACACACACACACACACACACAAACATTGACTAACAACGTGAAAACAATACCAGCCTCACTGTCTTGGCTGGTAATAAGTCCTAATAAACAGAAATAAAAAGATAAGGAGAACTCATATTCAGAGAGGAGCAGTGTATGTGTGTGTGTGTGTGTGTGTGTGGATGATCTGTACTGTTTCTTTCTTAATATTATGGATATTGAATCATGAGCATAGACTGTTGTATATAAAAGATAGCCGTAGCTTCTGGGTCTGAAAAGTGAAGCCAATGTGGAAGTGCCTTAAACCTGCCAGCAGGGGTTGACTCCTCTGGTTGCAAAAAGAAGTCCAGTTGTATATACATCTACGGGAAGACAGCCCTTGGGCCTTTATTTATGACTTCAGTAAACACATCCCTGAGTTTATTCTCTCAGTTGCCAGTTTCAGGTCTTTTTGAATACACTGGGGTTAATTTAGTAAATTATCTTTAAAGTGCACGCTTTAGGATGGGTCTACCTTGTGAGTGACAAGTTGAAGAGTGCACACTTCTCCAACACAACACTTCTTCAAATACTGTTAAAAAAATTAAAGACTGGGGAGACAATCCTTGGATCCAGGATGATTCAAGATGCACATCATTAAAAATGTAAATCTGTTGTGAGATGATTCCATTTGCTCACAACAACAAACGACAGTGACACATATTTTGCATTAAGAAAAGACACATTAATAAGGACATTTTCAAAAGATGTGCTCTGAATGGACAACACACACACACACACACACACACACACAGACACACACACACATTGATGCACAATGTGAAAGACTGGTATTCTTTTTTTAAAAACAGAGGTGTAACACAGGAAGTGAGAAATTTGTGATGAGTCGAGTACTGGAGAGGAGGAGAATAAGTTTAAGGTGTGAGAAATGAGTATTTTTCTTTGTCAAATTTGCCTGTCCTTTGGAAACAAGATGAGTGATTTTATCCCATTTTGATGTCACCTTCTGTACTTTTAATGTTGCTATGCTTAAAATATTAAAACAGTAGCATGAAACTGCCTATTTTGATGGATAATGCGCTATTCTCCAAGGCCTTTGAGTTGTCATGCCACCCTGCTCTGCTGCTGTTCTTGACAGCACTATGATGTTTGAAACTTCAAGCAATATTAACTGTGTATTCATATGTGTAAAGTAACTTATGTGTGAAGTTTAACTGCCAAGACTTTGCTCAGCTGCTGTCTTTTCAGATGTGGCTCAGAGACACTGGAGACTTAGCTTTGAGTGCATCTTGGCACCCAAACATCAACTTCCACTATGTGAAATGGTGTCTGTCTCCAATTATTGTTTTTATTCACACTACTACTAGACATCTTCCTAAGTGGATATTTTTCTAAGACAGAAAAAAAAAAACTGTGTTAGAAATATAAGAGCTGTAATATTGGTTTTCACAACAATACAAGGTGCAAATTATTGTGCAATTTAAAAAGTGATTAAAAAAAGATACATCAAAAATGTGGCCTTTAAAGGTAAAAAAATAAAATAAAATAAAATAAATAATAATAATAATAATAATAATAATAATCCATCCATCCATTTTCTTCCGCTTATCCTATTCAGGGTCGTGGGTGGGGGCTGGAGCCTATCCCAGCTGTCATAGGGCGAGAGGCGGGGTACACCCTGGACAACTCGCCAGTCTGTCGCAGGGCTAACACAGAGAGACAGACAACCATTCACGCTCACATTCATGCACCTACAGCCAATTTAGAATTACCAATTAACCTAAACCCCACTAACTGCATGTCTTTGGACTGTGGGAGGAGGCCACGCACACACGGGGAGAACATGCAAACTCCACACAGAAAGGCCCCGGCCAGATGGTGGATTCGAACTCAGGACCTTCTTGCTGTGAGGCAACAATGCTGCCCTCATTTTCAAGCCTTTATTTACTATTTGTTACAAATTGTTTTAATTTTTTTTCTTCATGTTTTTACTCTTTGAATGTTCCCTTAATTTACTGTTTAATTTGTCCTTCATGTTTGAATTCACCTTTTTGCTTTTGTGTGTCGAAGCTCTTTGTATGTTTTTGTTGTTTTGTTTTCTGTTTTGGTGCCATCAGTTATATCATCACATCAGTTCTATTTTATTTCCATTGCTGTATAGTTTTCCTGTTTATTTCAAAGACTCTTCATGTTTGCAGTCAGAATATCTGCTGTTGCGTTCGAGTGATTAAGGATAGAGATGGAAATGTACAAGTGAAGAGAGTGTTGAGAAGATGGGCGGAGTATTTTGAGGAGCTGCTGAATGAAGAAAATGAGAGAAAGAGAAGGATGCATGGAGGAAAGTTAGTGAATCAGGAAGTGCAGAGGATTAGTAAGGAGGAAGTGAGGACAGCTGTGAAGAAGACCAATCTGTGGAGGTATGGAAACAGGGCAGTGGACTTTTTGGCCAGATTGTTTAACACAATCTTTAACACAAACCTGCCTGAGTGGCCTGGGCCCTGCAGCATCTGACCAATCACAATAATGGATAAGTTTACTGGCAGCGGAGCAGCTGATTTTACAGAGAAAGGGAAAAATGTGAAGAGGTTAAATACAGAATACTGACTGAAAGTGACAAAGCAGCGGTATGAGTGTGTGTGAGAGGCAAATGCACAGTGTCTGGTGGCGGGAGCAGTTCTTTTTAAGAGAAGGCTGCCATCTGCTGGCTGATCTGTAGTAATGCTGCTTGTTAGAAAATACTTTGAACTATCAGAGGTTTGACATTGTCAAAACCTCCAATGAGTTTATGCTGTGCTGTTTATAGATACCTTTGCTTTGCCCCCCCCCCTTTATGTTTATTGTGATCTTTGATATTGTTGTTGTATTAAACCTTTTCTTTCTCTTTGTTTTTGGCTTTGCTTGCTTTTGTACAATTATACTTGTTCAGCCTGTGCTGTTGCTGCTTTGTTTATTGATCACTGTCAATTGGCCTTCGTTTGTTTGCATATATGGTTAATAAAGTTATAGTAATGGACTTTGTTTTTAATTCCAAAACACCAATACGTCATTCATAGCAACGAGTCATGGCAACAGAGTGAACCAGTGTTTGTGGGCGGAGCCAGGGATTATTTGAGTTCTCAGCCAGGCGGACACTCTTCATTCATTCACTGAGCGGGAGGCAGAAACAGTCTGAGGAAGATTTGATTGACTCAGCCACAGACTCTGTACTTTATCTGCTATGTCTTTGTACAACTCGTGGACTTTTATCCTGTGCTCGGCTTTCTTCGTCAGGACTCTCGTTCAAGGTAAACTGATATTTTATACGCTACTCTCATCTTACAGCTACATTTTATTCACATTTTAAATAAACAAAATAAGCCGAATTCACTATTAGCAGTTCTCCTTTGGTGTGTACCATTGTAAGTGATGACAGCTATTAGTGATTTAACCTAACGCCGAAAAAAAATCTTAAAACGTGATGATTGTCAGGCAGGTTCTGCTTTATGTTGAGTTGTGTAGAGTTTTGGTTATAATGGACCTCAGAGATGAGTCACCGAACAGTCTGAACTGTGAGTGCTGTGCTGTGTGTTAAGTTATACGGCAGATATTTGTGTGAAGCGTAGCAGACCTCTGTGTTTACAAAGGACATGTGTTACTTGTTGCTCAGCAACCGTAAACATACGCGAGGTGTAAGGTGTGCAGAGACCCCTGGAAAAACGGTAAAACTAGCCTTTGCTGATATGAAACAACGACAGATTCAGAAACTGCACGTGTTGTTTCTCGCCTCAAATGTTTTCAGAAACGCATTTCGCTGGACCGTTTTTTTTTATATTAGGGAAAGTTTGAAATAAGTCGCCATTTTTGGGTTAGTTTTCAGTCTGGGAGACAGACAACCCACGTGACTGTTTCGTCCAATGAGGTTGTTTGCAAGGTTTTTTTTTTTTCTTTTGTAATTCTAACTGACTTTTGATGTGGGATTTGTAGTTTAAGAAATATTTACATTTTAAACTGAACTAATAAAGCAGATTTCTTACAGTTTTTCTTCATTTTCTGACCTGCTTTTTTTTCTTATCGTCATTGGCTTGAAAGAACTTAATTTGGAGCAGTGGCTGTCAGGTGGAGGACGTAAAGCTGGTAGAAAATCAGCCTCAACAAGTAAATTACCAAAAGATCAAAATAAATGAGGAAAAAAACAAAACAGAAAGGAACTACTTTGGGTGAAGCCAGAAGATTTTGTCAAATAAAGAGGGGCGAGTTAAACCAACTTGTTTATTTTGAGTGTGCAGTACTTAATGAGGATAAGTCACATGAACCCAATTTGCCAAAGAAAGCGAGCTCTAATTTTGAGTTAAATGCACTTCATGCACTCTTATTTTACCAAATGTTTAGTGGTGAGGAGTCGCACTCCTGCTCTGTCCTAAAACTCTTCACTCAGTCCTCACCCTGAATGTTTAGACCCCACACATTTCTACTCCTCAGTAACACTGGTACTCTGATCAAACAGAGCAGAACTGAACTGAACTTAAAGAGGAGCACCAGAGGGAACGGCGGGGGGGGGATCCCAATACAAGAAACCTACAAGGATGTGTTTTACATATTTTACAATGAGCTGTCAAAATGTCAGATTCAATATGCGAATGTTACAATATTCAATACTGACTTTAATATTTAATAAGTACCGGCAGCAAAACCGAGATTTGTGCACATTTACACACGTCACGGTCACAGTATCTTCATTGGCATGGGGACAGGTCAGCACCTGACAGTAAATAAAGTTTTGTGTTCTCCTACACATCACACAGGTCAGCTGTTCCACACAGATTTCAGGTTTATATGGTGGAATGATCAAAATGTCCTCCTTTATAATAATAAATTATCAACTATTTTTGAAGAACCAATGGTGCTTTTCTAAGTTTATGAAGAGTATTAACGAAAGGGAAAAAATCGCTGCAAATCACTGAGGGTATAAATGCAATCTGTGTCTCTACTTAATTTCAACTGGTAGATTCAACTTCATTTATTCTATTTTGTTAAGTTTACTCACTTATATTGAGTTACCTGTACTTTTTGGAAACATGTGGAGGAGTATAGCTTTATGCAGTTGTTTCACTTGGACTTGTTGTTTCAAAGTAATGAACACTCCAAGCACAAAGACTCATGGGACTGTTGGTATTTAGCTCAGATCTTCAGTGTGTAACTCTGTAGGGGTCTGTGGGAGTTCAGGAGTTTAAATTTTCCATCTGCTTCCAGCTGAGGTTCTGGTGATTGGTTCAACTCTTC